>MNCI01036134.1:48290-82943 GCA_015680685.1 Gnetum montanum | reverse complement strand
ACCCCCTAGAATAGCATTAGGTTTCTTTATTAAGTGCCTTTTTATTACTCTTACTCCCATTTTCTGTTAGATCTACAAGGATCTTAGTACAACCAGGCTGCATGATAGCTCCCATAGATGTCACCAAAGAGAATCCACAAGTCTCCTTCATGTCACACCCTGGTCATTCCTTCTTAATCCATCATTCTTCCCTTTGGGCATAATGAGCACAAAATTACTTTAAGTTTTAATGATGTCAAGAATATCATTGTACCCAAGGTAGGACCTCTTATTAATAGAATGGATGAGTGGATGTTGTGGGCTCGCTATTCAAATAATTAGTTACCTAAGACTTGAGGGCATAGAACAATACCTCAACCAACAAGTCGCATGAGTGTTTTATTCATAGATGAGATTACCCATAAAAAGATAAAAAGATAAATAAATAAATAAAAATATGAACCAGCCAATAAAAAGATAAAAAAAAATTAAAAGATGAAAAAATAAAAAACAACAATTGTAAATTTAAAGAAAAGGGAAAAACATTTATTAATTTTGTTTGTTAGAATGGGGGATATCCCCCATAACTAAACTTTTGATCATAGCTAGAATTAATAAATAGAATGTTAGGATCCATGCATGTTGGAAATATTGGGGCCTAATCATATCCAAACCACTAGGTGTCTTTTAATGTGGTTGTTGGAACGTATCCATATTGGGGTTCACACACTCGATCATAATAGACATAGTGGGGTAGGTTATATGATGGGGTCATGGGATAAGGAGCTACCCCACTATGGCATCCTTGACTATAAGATGGCATGCAAGGATCAATGTGTTCCCCTCTGTGGTTATATTCATTTGGCTACATAGTTGTTGGAGTATTGATTGGTGGCCTTGATAAGCTAACACAAGGTGTTGAGTTCGAGGAAAAGGATGCATCACAGCATTGAACTTGTGCTGGGTTGGAAGATGCAGTGGGTTTAGCATTGTCCTGCTTCATTCTATGACCATGCCTAAAGAAAGGACACTTTTGAGTACCTTCACTGCTATTCACAGTAGTAGCACAAGTAGCATTCCTAGGTTGGTGCTATGATGCAAAACCTTCTAGTACAATTGGTGGTAATGTAGAAGGGGGTGAAGGATGAGAATATTGTTGTTGAGGAAAAGTGTAAGGTACATGAGGTGGCAACCTTGTCAGAGAGGGTATGAGTGGATAGTATTCTAGAGAAAGATAACGATGAGGTGAAGTAGAGGATAATAATTCGGTTGGAGAAATAGGGTGTTGAACATAGTAAGCATTTGGTGTTGAGACATACAAAGGATATGGTCGAGTTGGTGATGGCTTCTCCCAAAATTGGGGCTTTTGCCATTGTGGTTGAACTTGATATTTCTGTATGAAATCTACGTATAACATTCCTCCCCAATGCTCATGTAAATGTGAAAAAACTGGGCATTAGCCTTTGGGGTGATCATACAAATAGACGTTGCATTGATATGAGAAGTTGGCAGTTCAGTTCTTATTCTTATTATCTTCTACCCTTTGTTTTGATTGTTGTCTGGTGTCCTATCTTGTTTCTTGATTTGGCATAGTTGTACCTCTACTATTGTTAGCATATTCTCCATATTTTCCATGCACCCACTCCTTCATCTTATTAATCTTTGCCATGATTTCATCTAGTGATTGTTGCATTGGAAAAGGTAGAAACGATTACACTTCCTCAAGGTGAGTTAATTTCTCCTCTTTATGGTTATGGACCTTTTCTAATTCAAGATTTTGGTCCCATTGAGAGTTTTCAACATTCTCCCATTTAGTCATTTCTCCTTCTTTTTCTACCTACTTAATAAGCTTTTGGAGCTAATGGATTTGTAGCTCGTATAGTTGACCTCGGGCATACATCCCTAGGGTTTCCCTTGTTTCATTATAGAGCCCATCCATGATGTGATACATTAGCCTTTCCTTGGAGAATGCATGGCTTGGCAATTGTTTAACAATGCATAATATCTTTCTAAGGCCATGTCCAAGGGTTCATTTTTCTCTTGTTTCCATTCTTGGATTTGTCTCCTCAAGTCCAACACTCTAGCATAGGTTTGATATCATTTAGTAAAGAGTTCTACCATTGTTGGCCAACTATGGATTGATTTTGATTTTAACAATCTATACCACACTTTTTCTTGGCCAACAAGTATCATATGAAAGAGCTTAAGTTTTTTCCACCCATTATCAATATTTTTCCATACACAAGCATCATAGAAGGCTTGTAGATGATGTTGCGAATCTAAATCATAGCCTCTAAAAAACTTAGGAAAGTTTTTTAAGTCAAGCCTAGGTAGATGAATTTTCTTTATGATGCCTATGGGATATTCGAGCAACCTCTTGTATAGGTATTAGGCTCTTAGAGGCCAGTACGGGTTCATCATCACTAAGTGGATTGTGAGTTTATGTGTTGGGATGATGTTGTTCTTGTTCATGTTGGCGTTCTCAAATTTCTTTGTGAGCTCTTTTTTTAGTTCTACGCCGATCCCTTAAAAGATAGTCATCCATGTCACAATATGACGTTGAAGGAGTACAAGAAGAGAGGGAACTATAAAACTCATTATGAATTTTGTAAGTCTTCTAATCATCCCCAAATAAGTTCTTGTTAGTTATCGAGAAGGTCCTAGGCCTTTTGGGCCTCCTCATTCTATGGGATGTCTCATCCTTACTAGAGGTGTTAGAGTTGGACGATGAAAGTCTTTGAGTATTGTTGGGATGTTCATGAACATAGGGGACTCCTGCATAAGGCTGAGTACTCCAAACTTTATCTTCATCATCATATAATTTTTTGGTTCTCCAATGAATTTCCTTACTCATTGTTGCGTTGTCAAAGTCTTGTGAGAGAGACATTGTTGTGAACCATGTGTGACTTAATTAAAATTAATTTCTTTTCTAAGAGATAAATTGTGAATACTTTGTTACAAAAATATTGTGTGATATAACTAATCTAAATAACTAGCACCATCCTTAGCAACGACACCAATGATGAGTGCCTAGGTACCCCTACACTCAACCATACGAATACAAGTGTTTCACGCATGATTCAGTCGAACTCTGCAAACAAGCTAGTTGTGGTATTTAGATAGTTACTCATTGATCACAGTTCACTATCTTCCCACCTAGACTAGTATTTTCTTTTTCACATATGGTTTAGTCCAAGGTGAGGTGTATGATGCAATCCTAAACTAGTGCTACTCCTAGAGGCAATGGAAAATAACTTGTTAAGCTAGGATGAAAAGGGAGAGAGAGCTAAGCTAATAGAACATGGGAGGAGAGAGTGTAAACTAGCCTAAGCATGATGAGCATCCATTCCTTAATCATCCGTACACATCCTAGACCTCGTGCACGACTACTACTGGGATTACCAAGCGCAGATCCTAGGTACGCTACTAGGTTACCAAGTAGTCACACTTAAATGCTCGTGATTAAGTCATACTCATTCCATGTTTAATAGGAGTTGAGGGTAGAGAAGTATTAATTAAGAAAGTAATTAAATAATTAAACTAAGTGAACACTACAATGATGAAGTAATCTCGATCTTTTTTTCTGGTCGTGTGCATGTCCAAGTACGTCACACTCGAATAAAGGTGAACAATCATCACACTGCAGGCATGCACTGGGAGAAAGGGTTGAGAAGAACTAAAAATGAAAACTAACTTCTAGCTAAAAATACTAACTAACTCTAAAAACTGACTCCCAACTCCTTGTGCCTACATGTGTATTTATAGGCCTGGATAGGAGCCATGATATCGCACATCCGATATCGCTAGCGAAGCTGCGATATTGCATACCCGATATTGCGTATGCAAATTTACAGGTATGATATCAGAGCCTAATGAACCATGACTCATCAAATACCAAGAGTGATCTAAATCATGCTAAAATACTTTATTAAGAAGGTTGCAAGCTTTTTTCCATACTAATAGACTATTTCATTTAAGAAGCTTTACATATAATTCATTAACATCATGACATTTCCCTAGAAATAACCTTTGAAGTCCTATAGAAATGTTATCAAGGGGTAACTCAAGAACACTAGAGTAACCTTGCCCAGTAAGGGAAGCCTCTTGATCAAAAATATTATTAAAGAAATTTTGAATAGTAGATAAAAAAATCCCAACCATTTTGATGTTTGTGTCAAAATAAATTTCAAACATTTTATGGATTTGATTTAAGTTTATTGATGATTCTTTCTTACTTTTCTTTAATGAACTTTCATTTCTTAAATTGAATAAACTCTATATAATTCTTTAGCATTAAAAAATCAAAATGTAAAGCTAAAACATCTTTATAAGTTATTAAAAAATCCACATCAAACCAAGGTTTTCTACAAGTAGGCCTCTTCTTCATCTACACCTAAGAAATTGTAGACAAAAAAAATTTAGTCAAATCTATCTCATTGTCATTGTTAACCAACATATTAGCCACTCCTATTTGGAAATCTTGATGAAGGTCTTCTATGAGACAATAAGTTCTACATTCCTTGTATTAAATATGATATACTAAAGTAACAATAGTAAATTTAAAATAATGATGAAGAGATTCTAAAAGTTAAATTGTACAGTGATGAGTCACAATTTTGTCAGCTACATCAATGAGGCCTCATCGATGCAGTGTCTACTTTTCACCTATAAATATGCACCTACCAGCCACATTTATGGCATCAATATTTCAGTAAGCAGTGAAGCTCTTGCAATTTGTTCATTTGAGAGTTACAATATTTTCCCTGAGTGCCCACAGCAAGAGTCATTGAGTATGGATCTTTATTTGAGCATTATTGTACTTAAGCACAACAATGTGTGCAGCAATAAAGATGAGCTTTCTAATAACCTTGCAGCACTTTAGATAGATTAAATATTTTGTTTGTGTATTTAATGTTTTTAATTATTTATTAAATGTTTTTAATGATTTATTAAATGTTTTTAATTGTTTATTAAATGATTTCCAGTAATTAAGATAATGAAGCAATTAAGTAAGGTAAGTGAGATAGATTAAACACATAAGTATAACCACTTCAAGTGTAACACATATTCACTTGGTAATGCCAATAGCATTATTACTTGGTATGCTTAGTAGCATAATGCTTGGTAACCCACAGTGGATACCTAGGTTCAAGATGTGTGCAAAAAGTGGAACTAGATGCTTATGTTAGGACTAGTTAGACACTAGTTAATTAGTTAATTTAAATTAGTTAATCCAATTAATTTTATCTCCATTTGAATACCAAATCATAAAATATAAAATGATAAAAATCTAATGCCTTAATTACACTTAACCATACCAATGTACGTCACAAGTGTAATTGGGAAGACAATAATTGATCTTAAGGCAAAGATTCACTTCTTAGAAGACTAGTGAACCAAAAAATACAAAGTCCACAGAATTTAACTAGATCATGCGTGAATGCTAGTGATTTATATGGTTGGATGTAAGGGTACCTTATGGCTCATCATTGGCACCATTTCTAGGGACTTTGTTTGTTAAAACGTGCGCTATCTAGGATTAGTGACTATTATTTATATCATTGGATGAACTCAAGGTCAACATCACTCTCAATAACATAGAAATTACTAAGCACACTGATAATTTTATTTGTTTTTCAAAATATCCTCTTCTTTCCACAAACATGAAGATGTCAAACCTCTGGCCCCATAGGAGTGCAAAGTGGTATATACTCATCCTAATGAGTATGTACCAGATTTCTCCTTCATCCTACATCAGGATGAACAGCTGCAATGGCATGATATGGAAGGCAACATCATCTTTCCCCTCAATCGATCTATACCTAGGATGCTACTTAAAACTCTTAATAAGTTGGGCATTCCAAACCTTCACGAAGAATACATTGTGGATGGTTATGAAACTTGGGATTATCATCCCACTGAAACACAACGTAGGAAACATCGACACCAGGAGAAGCACCATGAGTTTACAAAGGGACAACACTTTAATAATCCCTTGTTCCTGCTAAACCAACATGACAATGAGGATCCTCCTCCTAAAGGTTCTCAACATGAAGATTTTCCATCCCCTATCATTGGTAATGAGGGTGTGACCCTGAACCTGGGATCCACTATTCATAAACTAGGTTTAGAAAAAGTGACAACCAAGGTAGGGACTCGGGCAAGCATCACAATAGCAAGGGATCTAAGGATGGTGGTTGTAATGAGTGAAAAAGTGATGCAGACACCACGGTGGTGGACATAGTGGTGTTGGTGGTAGTCCACCTTCCTCTCCATCCTCTTCATCCAATTCCAAACATTCCTCTTCATCTTTTGATTCTCATAGAAGCCATCATCAAAATAATCATAATGAAGGTAATCAATGAGACAACAATGACCATGAAGGCCACAAAAATCAAAGGCATGGTCGAAACCATCATCAGCATCATCAACGCAGTGATGATGATGAACCTCTATTAGTGACTTGAAGCATGCTCAACATTGCAGAGGTAGTTAGAATTCCAATCAAGCATATGAAAGATAGTAAGATCAAGCTCTTAGACATGAATAATATCCCAAGATTTGAGGGGGGATACAAATCTAATCCACAAACACATCTACAAGCTTTCCATGATGCCTGTGCCTTACAAAACATAGAAAATGAATAGCATAAACTCAAGCTCTTTCCTAGGACACTCATTAAGGAAGTTGAAAGCTAGTACTGATCCTTGGAACTAGAATCCATTCACCAATGGAGTACCATGTTAGAGCTATTTA
Source organism: Gnetum montanum (assembly GCA_015680685.1). NCBI lineage: Eukaryota > Viridiplantae > Streptophyta > Gnetopsida > Gnetales > Gnetaceae > Gnetum > Gnetum montanum. Next base: position 76,208 of record MNCI01036134.1, on the reverse strand, counting down.
ATGAAAAATACCAAACATACTCTAGAGTGTCTAATCTGAGAAGGAAAATCCAAGGCTAGAAATAGAGAACACATGAACCCTTGAATGTCGCCATGGGTAGATACTATTCACTCTTACACTGATGCCCTATCCATGGTTATTCTTAGACGGAACTTCACCACATCATAGATGGGCTAGGAGTAGAAACTAGAAGAACTCTTGGGGTGTATGCCCAAGGAAGACTTTCTAAACTAGAAGCTCATTAGATCCAAAAGTTGATTGAGTAGGTAGAAAAAGAAAAAGATGAGCTATGAAAAATAGAAAGTGCAAAAGAGTATAATAGGGACCTTTCCATCAGAAAATAGGAGGTCCAATTTTGTGATACTTGATGAAGTGGTGAATAGGAAAACCTTGTCCATCCAAAAAATATGTTTATGATATTTTAGGAAAAATTAATAAATTATAGGACTCTTTGGAAGAAAAATTTCAAATTACTATAAAGATTGTTGAAGAATCTAAAGAGAAAAATAGTGATCGTAACCGTAGGAGTTGAAAAGAAGTTAAACATGCCTATCAAAGAGGTAAGGGCAAAGCTTTGGCTATAGAGGAAGTTGTGGAAACCAACTCCAAGGATGATACTAATTGTGAAATTTATTAATATGAGCATCCAAAGGGTTATTTCCCTATGGTGTCACACTTACAAGATTTTGGGATGTATGCATTAAATTCTTGACTAGCACATAGGCAAGCACCTAGACAATTACCTTATCCTCAAGAAAATCCAAGGCAGTTCCACCAGCAACAACAAACTTACTAACTAAGTGGAGCTCCCCCAAAACCTTATGAACAATACTAATAATGGTGCCAACCACAATTGTGGGGAATGCCACCACCAAGGTAGCAATACCCTTATAGGTAACTAGATCCATATGGGTACTATGTTTAGCAACCCATCTCTCCAAGAATTTTTGTAAGTCATACTTCATTTTAGCATCACTATTAGCCTCTAGAGTACCACTGAACACATTCACCATCTACTCGAGGGGAGAATCCATATCCATACCATCCTCCACATCTTTCTACAAACACACCTCCACCTTCAACCCAATTACCTCCTACTCCATCCATGCAAGGTGAGATTACTCTATAGAAACAACAATAAAATGCTACAAGGGCTATACATTCACAACTGGCTTTCTAGCCAAGTGGTCTAGATAATCAATCTAGAAAAATACCCTTCTTCTAACCTAGTAGTCCTCTCCAACCTTCACAACCTAGTGTGGATGATCATCCTACATCTCCAATACCCTCATCCTTTGCATCAAATAACTTCAAGTGCCCTTCAAATCAAATGATGCCTCACATTCGCATTATGATGCTAACTCATGTTATTTTCAACTAGATCAAGGCTAGCAATATTCCCATGAAAAGTTCTCAAGAAGACCACTCATTTACCTACAAATCATTGGACATGAGCCATGTAAGGCTCTTCTTGACTCTAGTTCTAGAGTTAATCTCATCTCCCATGACATGTATAAGGCCTAGAACCTACCACCTCTCAGGAAGAGCAACATCCATCTAGAATTTGCAAATTAATTGATTACTATTCCTTTGGGATTAATAGAGGACATTATAATCATAGTGTTTGGGTGGTCCTATCCTACTGATTTTCTAGTGATCAAGGTTGAAAACTACAAAAGTGACTTCCCCATCATTATGGAAAGAGCTTGGTTAAGCATGGTCAATGCACATATGGGAATAAGGCATCTTTCTCTAGAAGTATCCAAAGAAAATGAATTAGGCAAGATAGAGAAGAAGAGCATTCCATGCATCATGTACAATGATAACAAGTGTAATTTTGTGTAAAAGATTTGGTCCATCAAAAGTACATACATTAAATTAAGCAATTAGTGTGCACAAGAAATAAATATTCAAAGGTGTCTATATGCACCTAATAGCTGAGAGCTGACTTAAATAGTAGGACATTATGCATAGAACCAACTAAGAGCCTAACAGGTGCTTATGTTAAAGGCATGGATAAACTTGAACAAGTTCATCCTCAACTCTCTGATGAAGATGATGATACCTATTGGGGAGAGTTGGAAATCCCTAATAACTTCAAGCAAGAGCCCCTAGAACTAAAAACTTTACCGACTAGCATGGAATATGAATTTTTGGATAATGGTAAGCTAGTCATAATCAATGCCAAACTTGCTTCTCAACATAAAGAAAAGCTATTAAAGGTGGTTAACAAATGACCAACAACCTTTACTTGGTCATATCTTGAGCTAACAGGAATCGATCCAAGGATATGCCAATGTCACATTTACATTGACCTGGCCATGAAGCCTAGAAAGTAGCTGTAGAGGTGGTTGAACCCCAAATTCAAGTAGATCATCAAGGAGAAAATTGAACAACTCCTGAAGGCAAGGCTCATCTATTCCATCGTAGATAGTGAGTGAGTTAGCCCACTCATAATTGTGCCAAAGAAAGGTGGTAAGTGATGGGTCTGCATTAACTTTAGGCTATTGAATATGGCAACATTTAAAGATCATTTTCCATAACATTTGTGGATCAAGTCTTGGACACCATATCTTAACATTGCTATTATAGCTTCTTAGATGGTTATAGTGGCTATAACCAATCCAAATTTCACCAGAATATTAGGCCAAGATAACATTCACCAGTCCCTAAGAAACTTTTGCATATTGTAAGATTTCATTTGATCTATGTAATGACCCTATAATATTTCAATACCTAGTCCTTAGTATTTTTCAAAAAAAAATTGGTAGTGGTGTGGAAGTCTTCATGGATGAATTTTCCACCTATGGAGCTATGGATGAATTTTCCACCTATGGAGCTACATTTGAGTAAGCCTTGGACCACCCTGAGCAAGTATTTAAGAGATGTGTTGAAACAAACCTACAACTCAACTAGCAAAAGAGCCATCTCATGGTCCAAGAAGGCATTGTACTGGAGAATAGAATCACTCAAGTAGGGATTGAGGTAAACCTAGAAAAGATAAGGGTCATCCAAGGAATAACATGCCAATTGAAGATAATTAAAGACATTTGATCATTTCTTAGACACATTGACTACTACAGAAAATTCATAGAGAATTTCTCTAAGATCACAAAATTGTTAGTAGAACTTATGAAGAAAGATGCACCTTTCATCTAGACTAAGGAATGTGAACATGCATTCCCATAATTAAAGGAGAAACTCATAGAAACATCAATCCTATGGGCACTAGACTGGTCCAAACCCTTCCACATTATGATGGATGCATCTAACTATGCCTTAGGAGCATTGCTCATGCAGATGGATAATAAGAAATGCACATACGACATCCACTATATAAGCTAATGCATTGTGGGAACACAATTAAATTACATCACAATTAAGAAAGAACTAATGGCAGTGGTGTATGCTCTTGAAAATTTCAGGCATTATGTGCTTGGCTACAAAGCATTTATGTACATGGATCATAGTGCAATCTTCTTCCTCATCAACAAGCTAACGGTGAGCCCTCGTGTCATACAATGGCTCATGATTTTGCAGAAATTTGATCTTACAATGATAGATCAAAAAAGAACCAAGAATGTGGTCGTTGACCACCTCTCTTGCTTAATCTAGGATAATAAAGATGAGGAGAGCCTACTCTCTAATCAGTTTCTAGATGAAATCCTCTTTACAAAAGTAATAAATGACCAAATGCCCTACAAAAACAACATGGTACAATGGCATCCTAACTTATCTTCTCTCTTAAGAGATCCCACAAGATTTTGACTTCAAAAAGAAGCAACAATTTCTTCATTGGGCTAAATATTTCATGGAAATCAATGGACACGTTTGCAAGATGTGTGTTGATGGCTTGATTCATTGGTGTGTCCCTGACAAAGATAAATTGTGCATTCTTTAGGATGCTCACGAACAGTCTTGTGGGGGTCACTATGCAGGGAGATGCATAGCCATAAAAATCCTAATGGTAGGATACTATTGGCCCACACTCTTCAGAGATTCCCACTACTTTGTTAAATCTTATCAACATTGTCAACATGATGGGGGGATGATCACTCACATGGAAGGTCCTTAATAGTGGATTCAACCACTAGAACCTTTTGACATATGGGGCATTGACTTCATGGGTCCCATCACATTTATGTTCAATGGAAAGGCATATATTATCGTAGTAGTCAACGTTATTGATTATACATCATCCACTACTACTAAATTTATATAACAAAATATTGTAAATAGGTTTGGGGTGCCATGTTCACTAATTTCTAATAATGGAACTCATTTCATAGGTGCCACTTTTAGAAAGTTAATCCAACACTTGGGGGTTGAACATAAATTAACACCCTATCACCTCCAAGCCAATGATCAAGCAGAGATAACCAACTAAGAGATCATAAAAATACTAACATAGACAATTAGCAAATATAGGAAAGATTAGAGTACAAAACTTAATAGTACCCTCTGGGCTTACCATTCAACATGGAAACTTCCTATTGGCTACTCTCCCTATGAGTTGGTATATGAAAAAATTCCAATGCTCTTGATCCAATCTGAGCTCTGTACACTCTGAACAGCATAGAAAGAAAGATTGATCAATCTAAATGTGCTAGATAAAAATTGATTAGTGGCCCTACTTTGAACAAGGTGCACAAGGCATTCATTAAACAATGTCATGACCTAAGAATACGAAAGGTAAAACTTCAACCAGAAGATAAGGTACTCTATTGGAACCCCACACATGTACCTCAAAAGGAAAAATTCCAAACATTATGGGAGGGACCTTATATAATTGATCAAACCTTTCCCTCTAGGGCCATGTTGATCTACAAGCCTGAAAGCTCAAATAAAAAGTAGTTAGTTAACATTCAACAAGTAAAACCTTTCCTTGAACCAAGATAGGACAGTGCAACTACCACCTTGACGGATGGACAAGCACATTCTATTTTTCAAATCTCCCCCTTCCAACTCAGTTCTGGGGAAGATGGCCATCTATGCTAACAATCCATATGGCTTCTCAATTTTTTCTACTTCTTGTTTTTCACATTTTTTATTTTTACAAATTTTTTATTTTTAGATTTTTCTAATTTTACATTGATTATTTTACACTTTCTTATATATCTTACTTTTTTTTTTCAAGTGTGATATTTTCTCACTTTGCTAATAAAATTGCTTTATTTCCATAAGACACAATCTCACTAATGTTGTTTACTAATGATGATTTGTGCTTAATTTTGTGATTGTCAATGTCTAGTTTCTATTTTTGAATTCTGATGTTTGATGACTATGACATGGTTTATTTTTCATGGAACAAACAATGAGTCCACATCATCCACCCATACGTTAAACTCTATGGTTGTCCTTGTTCTAGGAATTTGAGGTCCATTCCATTAAAGAAACCTTTAATCAATTGGTGACCTTGGTAGTTCCAGAATTAGGAAGATTCAAAGGTTTGTAAAGGGTGTGACTTCAAGGAGACTCAATACTCTTCATACTATTCTACTTGCGTGAGTTCTTGAGTGTTTTTCATGGACTTCTTACCGTTCCATTCTAACCACTAATAGAAAGTCAAATAAATTTTTTGCATGGTGTTGTTCCCATCCAAAAAAATGATGATGGGAATTCAAAGCACATTCCTTAGAAAAATAAATAGGCTACAAGCATTGGTTATGGGACTAGAAAGACATGCATCCATGCTTGAAGGTCCCCTATAACTAAGGCCCTCTCTCACTTTCTAATTCTCTCTTTTCTTCTCTTTATGGAATGATGGTTGTTTTGTGGAAGCACTCTCGTGTCTCATGTGGGTGAACCAGTATTAGACTAGTGATGTGAAGTCACTGAAAGTTGCTAGTTTTGGTCTGGACTAAGGATGGATCTTCCCAGGTCATTTTAAACACAAATTCCACAAGGGACTTCTTATGACCTCAAGTCAAAATTCCATTACACCTTCTCTGTCATCCCTCCATGCTACCATAACTCACTTTGTTGCCAGTTTCTATGTTATGCTCTATGTCTTAGTCTGATGTGTTTGAATACTTAGATAGGTCCTTTTTGGTTTTTCCTTAATTTTTCATGACCATTAATCAATTATCGGACCCATTAACTCCTTAGTTGAGGTTATGCAAGGGCAACAAGGGCATGAGCCTACTATGGAAAGGATCCACTTGCATAGCTTTTGGTTTGGTTAGTTAAGGGTCTTTACCCTAGACATTACTACAATCCTATTTTTCACACATTCCATTGGATATTATGCTTAGTGTTCCTTAACCTTTTATTTCATTCATCCCTAAATCATTTTTCTCCATTTTTCCAAAGTTATGAGCTCCAATACCCTCTTCTTATATTTTCATATTGTTAGTGGCCTTTTGAGCTTTCATTTGACCCTAATTTTATTCAAAAGTTCTTTGTATTTTGCAAGTTTAACCAAAGTCAATAGTTTTCTATGATGGCCAATANTATATATATATGGCTACACACTTAGAAATTGTTGTCATTTGCCTCATAACACATGGGGAGTTTTTGCCATTTTTCATAGCCCAAAACCTTCCAGAGCCCTTATCTTCCCAACCGTTTGTCCAAATCACTTCGTTATTTAATCTTACAACTACCATAGGTAAGCTCTTTATCATGGAGGCCACAAACCTTAAGTTTTCCAATGAAATTTTTTGAAAATTGTTTTGTAACTCCCCCAAAGGGTTAGTAACCTTAACAATATACAAACATCAATTTTTTGGGAGTTAACCCTTTCAACAACCTCTGGGATGATTTATTAATAGTAACACATAAATAAAATAATGATTAGAGTAATTAAAATAGCCATAATCACAACTTAGCCAAGTGTAACTATCCTAAAGAGATAAAGGTATCCCAATTGCTTCATGTTACATAACAATTACTAACCCATGATCTTATTGTGATTACAAATGGCACCAAGGCCTAAGTGTCCATAGGAAGGAGAACCTTCTCAACCAAGGGAGAAATGACCTAAAGCTAGAAGGGGCCAACAAGAACAAACCCAAGATCTACCAAAACTGACCCATGCAATAGAACCTCTTCATGATGAGCCCAAAGTGGAATCTATTTGACAAATTCAAGAAGAAGAAGTGGCCATAGAACAATCACAGCAAGGAGAAGTGCCAGGACCCACACTGAGGCTTGAAGTCACTTTGACTCAAGCCTACCTTGACATCATCAGGTTCCAAGATATTTAATGATCAGTTCTTCAATAAATAAACTTCAAGCCATTCCTAGAGAAAGCTCTAGTAGACATCAAAACAAAACTACAAACTTCTCCCATGTGTTCAATCATCACATCTAGTGGAGAATGGTACATGGAAGAAACATATCTCTTCTAAAACAATAGAAGGTTGGGGTCCACAGCAAAGATCAAGAATATTTAGGTGTTCTACTTAGTGGAAGCTATCACATATGCACTAGGGTTGCCTAACATTGGGACATAGTTGGCAAAGCTATCAACAAAAAGTGATCTTGAGGCCAAAAAGGAGTGGACTCAGTGGTGCTATTGGGTTGATTGTACGGAGTATAGCACACTCACATTAGCATAGTGTATCTATTTCAAAATTGCAACTTATCACCTCAATTCAATGATGAGGCCCAACAAGGTGATCACCTTTTCCACCTGAGCATGTGTTTCTCTAAGCAAGATATTTCCCATAAACCTTCCACAACTCATCTACTTGGGTATTGAAAAGTGTTTCAAGGAAAACAAGCATGGAAGGAAAACCCTACCCTCTCCGTGCCTCATTCAGAAACTCTACAAAAGGGTAGGATTCATCTGCTATACTGACGATACATCAGGTATTCTCCTTTGACCTCATGGTCCAAAATCATGAAGGAAAAGATGCCAACTACAACTCAAGAAGAGGAGCAACTGCCACCACCACCACCTACTCAAGAAACAACATCGGAGGCCCACACAACCATTGAGTGCTTATGCAAAATCTAAGAGAAACTCTTGTGTGAGCAAGAGCAGTGTGCAAGGATGAGTAGTGTGGATCCATCTATGTATTGACCAGCAATGAGTCACCTTAATGAGGTGGCTCAAAAAATCAGCCAAATAGAGAGGGGTGGACTAATATTCTCTACCCAATGAATGCAGTTGCCCATGAGGTCTGATCCTAATGCTCGAGAGGTGATGGTGTTGTTATCATAACACCATTTATTTTCAAAAATATCTGGGAATGCTACCTCCTTCTTGATGCATTTGGAGGAAGGTGAAGGGGCCACTATCCTACTGATACAGCACCAAGGGCAAGAGACAATGACTAAGGTAGTTGTTGATCATGTCACTAAAGCAATTAATGCACTTGTGGCATCTATACTAGATGTATCTATACTTTGAGATGTGCAGACATCTGTAGGCATGGTCAGTGGAAAACTGAATGCAGTCCAGCATGAAGAATTGCTAGATCAACTAGTGGAGACTGGGTAACTGATTTCGAATATCTTTGATTTTCCAAAAAAAAAAAAACATCACTACAACCTAGTTAGAGCTACTAGATGCAAGGGGAAAATGAAACATCCTATAGGGGAAACTTAAAATGGCTCAAGCACAAAATCAATGCTTAGCCATGGAGGTTATCGAATTACGTGCCTACCTTGCTGACCCTGTGCTCCTCAGCCCAACAATAACTAAGGATGAAGCTTTCCAAAAACTTCAAGAGAAATTTAGGAAGGATAATGAGGAGGTAGTAACAACCATCTTTAACCAATCCATAGTATAGGAAAAGACCTATTTAATCTAGAAAGACTTGACTTAGATGTCCCAAGAGAACGAGGCTCTAACTGCATAAAATCATCACCTGCATAATGTTGATGCCTAGAAGGAACAAATGCAAGAATTTATTTGTCAATAGTAGGAGTAGCTAGCTAGGGTGAATATGAAATTTAGGAAATTGGGCATAGAGAATCAGAATCTGTTAATGGAGGAAGTTCATGCCTTGCACCAAAAATTTACTATTGAGATCGCTGCTTAGAAAAATGAAGCCTTGAAGTTTGAAAAAGGTAAAAATCACTATAGAGACTAGGTTGGCTTGTAGAAGGAAGCAAATGAGAAGCACATCCAAATGGCAAAGGCAAAGATAAATGAATCTCTCCAGCAACTCCAACAAGGAAGAGAAGTTTAGTAGCCCATCGTTGATGAGATTGATGCCTACAACAACGTGAAGATTCACCTAAAGGTGTTGCAGATAGAAGAAATGACAAAATACATGGAGCTAGCTAGTCTCTAATATACAAACCTAACTATGTTGACTATCGAATGGCCATAGTCAGAGTTAGATAAACAAGTGGTTAGCTCGTATTTTCTATACAAGGTAGAGTTCAAGCATCATAAAGATAGCAAGCAGAAGCTTAAGACTGCAAATGCTGAACTCAAAGTTCTCAAAGCACAATTCACAGATCAATGATCAACTGCTAAGAACCTAGCCAAAAGGATGAATGATTACCACAAGCTAAAGGATACAATTAGAGCATTTGACATTGAATGCAAATAATTCGTTTCTTGGTTTATCAATGCAAAGGAGCTATTTCTACCAATTCCATGTCCCTAGGATGTGCTTGTTTTGACCCACATTAGCTAAGTCACATGAATAGTGCACGATCCTAGAAGTAAGGAGTAGAAAATTAAAGCAATGTTGGATGCTTTTTGCCTTCCATCAAAAGTGACAACAATAACAGGACAACCATAGTCATCTCAACTGTTGCACATGCATGAAGTCGGTGAAGGTTCCTCAAAACCTTAGGAGCCACAGCCACCTAGGATTGTCTAATCTCCTCCACCAAACTTCATGTCATAAAGGAATGTGCTATCCAATTTTGAAGATTCATGTCATGGTTTTAAATTTTATGTCATGAACACCACCATTTTTGTAATGTGTTGATCTGTACACTCAAGCACTTCATTTTTGTCAAGTCAATCTATTTTTTTTATGAAAGGGCAATCAATAAACCCATACCTTTCCAATTTTGTAAAAGAACTTGAGGATGAGTTTTTATTTAGTCATGGGGTTATGGTGAGTCACAATTTTTTTGGCTACATTGATGAGGCCTCGTCAATTGGGCCTCATCAACGAGGCCCTGTCGATGCAATTTTTACTTTTCACCTATAAATACATGCCTAGCAGCTGCATTTATGGCATCAATATTTTAGTAAGTAGCAAAGCTCTTGTAATTTATTTATTTGAGAGTTACAATATTTTCCCTGAGTGCCTGCAGTAGGAGTTATTGAGTGTATGAATCTTTATTTGAGCATTGTTGTACCTAAGCATGATAGTGTGTGTGACAATAACGATGAGCTTTCTAATAACTTTGTAGCACTTTGGATAGATTAAATACTTCATTTATGCATTCAATGTTTTCAATTATTTATTAAATGTTTTTAATTATTTATTAAATGATTTCCAGTAATTAAGTTAATGAAGAAATTAAGGTAAGCGAGATAGATTAAACATATAAGTATGACCACTTTGAGCATAATGCATATTCGTTTGGTAATTTCAACAATGTTATTGCTTGGTACACCTAGTATCATAGCACTTGGTAAACTAGTAGTGGATACGTTGATTCAAGATGTGTACAGAAAGTGGGACCAGATGCTTATGTTAGGACTAGTTAAGCACTAGTTAATTAGTTAATCCAATTACTTTTATCTCCTTTTGAACACCAAACCATAAAATATAAAATGATAAAAGTCAAATGTCTCAATTACACTTAACCATACCAATGTACATCACAAGTGTAATTGGGAAGATAATGATTAACCTTATTCACTTCCTAGAAGACTAGTACACTAGAAACTACAAAGTCTATGTTATTCGACTAGATTGCACATGAACACTTGTGATTCATATAGTTGAGCATAGGGGTACCTTGGAGCTCACCATCGGGTTTGGAACTGAACTCATAACTTTTAATTTTTAAAGAAACAATTATATGAATGTAAATAAAATAGAATGTACAACCATTACAGAGTACCTGAATACCTTTAATACATTGGTTCATTAGTTACGATCTATTGGGGTAAAAATGGATAAAGAAGATCAATACATCATATTTCTTTGTACACTTTCAAAATCATTGGAGACCTTTGTGATGGTTATAAGTAATATACCTACCAACTTTATTTTTGATAAGATTATTAGTCAATTTTTATCTAAGTAAGAAGAAAAACATCTACTTCTTCTCAAACTAATATATTACTTGTTAAAAATAATTGAAAACCAAAATGCTTTAAGAGGTATCAATTCAGAACTAAGCCTCAAAAAATTGTGACGAATGCATCTAAATGTTGGAATTATGTTAAATTTTATCATATAAAGTTTGTAAATCCCTCCTAAAAAGGGCAACTTTACATAAAATAATATATTAAAAATGATAAAGTCCCTCTTGTTTGAAAGGGATATTTTTATAGTATATTATCTTTTTATAATGTTGATATGTATATTCATGATATGTTGACTTGGATGCATCTCATCATTACACTCTATATATTAATTGGTTTAGCGAATATACATCTTCTAATCTCATAATGATAAGATTAAGAAATGATGGTCTATGCAAAGTTATAGGTTATGAAAAAGTTAAGATTCAGTTTAATGATAGAATAATTAAATATATTCCCAATGTATATCATGTACTAGCATTCACTAAAACCTTTTTTTTATATAAGTGAATTGGTTCATGTAGAATTAACTATTATCTTTAAAGGTGGAAAATATCAAATAATATATGGTTTATCTTCTTTGGATTCTAAAATAAAAATAGGCAAGTTGTATAAATTAGAAGCTAAGACATTAAAAAAAATTGAGTACATTTTCCATTGTTGATTTGAATTTAACTATTGCTTTTTGACATAAAAGAATGAAACATCTTAGTGAAAGGGATGTTAAGGAACTTTATAAGATAAAATTAAGCTTTTAAAAAATTATTCGATGTCTACCATCATTATCTACATGGTTAACAAAGGTGTCATAGTATTTAGAAAAGTAATGTTAAATCTCTTTACATATTAGAACTAATACATAGTAATGTATGTGAATTAGTTAAGGATATTAAAGTAAGTTTTCTTAGAGGTTCTGTGTATTATGTTTTCTTTATTTTTGATTATTCTAGAAATAATTGGACATAAATATAAGATATTTAGAAAGTTTAAAGAATGTAAAGCTCTTTTTGAGAACTATTCTAGGAAGAAAATTAAAAATTCTTAGAACTAACAATGGTAGAGATTTTTTCTCTAATAAATTTAATGTTTTTATAAAGAATAAAGTATTCAAAGATAGAAGACTATCCAAGGAACTCCTGAATGAAATGGAGTAGTAAATATCACTTTAATCAAACATTAATATAATGTGTCAAATGTATGTTTAATGAATTAGTCTTGACAAGCATTTTTTGGATGAAGTAGGAATGACTACTTATTATACTATTAATAGATATCCTTTATAAACACTTAACAAAACCATTCTAGAGAAAGTTTGGAGTGGTAAATCCATTAATTTAAATTTTTTAAAGATTTTTGGTTGTAAATCCTGTGTACATGTCCCACAATTTGATAGGTCCCAATTAGGCTCTAAGTTTGTCAAATGTATTTTTCTTAGCTATGGACATGGTATCAAAGCTTATAAGTTGTATAATTCAAAAACTAAAAGGATTATTCATAGTCAAGATATCATCTTTAGAGAAAAATATGGATCTATGAAGGAGGAGTCTTTAAATACTAAAACTCCTTTAAATGATGTAACCTCAAAATATGTACCTATTGAAATTGCTAATAAAATTCTTGAGGGTAATCCTTCCTTGATTAGGGATATTATTCCTAGTGAATAAGATGGTGACAATATGGTAGATGAGAAAGAACCACATGAAGAGGGAGAAAATAGTTTAAATGAATAAGAAAGTGAATATGGGTCATTAAGGCATTCAACATGTATAAGAAGATTACCATCACATCTAGAGAAATATCTATTATTTAATGAAAATTATGAGCCATCAACCTATGATCATCTATGCAAAATAGAAAATGGAAATAAGTAATGATTGTTAAAATTTCATTAGTTCATAAGAATAAAACTTGGAAATTAGTTGAGTCTCTATAGAATATAAAACATATTGAAAATAAATGGATGTACAAAATACAGTCTAGATATCAATATAGGCTCAACTTGTAGCTAAAGGATATTTTCAAAAAAGACAAAGGAATTGATTATAATGAAATCTTATCTCCAGTAGTTTAATTAACATTTATAACATCATTGTTATCCATCAAAATTTATTATGATTTCAAACTTGAACAAATGGATATAAAAACAACATTCCTTGATGGTGATATTGAGGAAGAAATATATATCCTTCAACTTGAAGGATATGAAATAAAAGAAAAAGAGCATATGGTGTATCAATTATTAAAATCATTAAATGCAATCAAACAAGAACCAAGGATGTTGGATAAAAATTTTAATAACCACATGATTAATCTTGGCTTCATTAGAAATATAGAAGTCTCCTATATGTATGTTAAAAATACAAGTGAAAAATAGAAGCACATTGAAATATATGAAAGGAAATTTAAAAGCAAAATATTTTGCTAAAAATAGAAGTAAACCTTGTAGACATACTTACTAAGTTAACTCCTTTTGAAAATTTTTTTTAGTACCAATTAACATTTGATCTTCTTTAGACCTAATTTCCTAAAATGATCTGGATTGATCATCAAAGTAACTTCACCTTCAAGAGGGATAACTGAAAAGGTGGTTAAAGGAAAATTTTCCTTGATTTTCATACTATTATTTTCTCTATCATTATTTTCTTGGTTTTAACTACTAATATTTTCTATCATCATATTCTATTTTTTGTTTATTCAACCATTTTTTCACTAATTCTATTATTAGGTATGCTAACTCTTTTGTCAACAATAAATATTCATATCTTGTGGATTACGGGTCTATTTTTATAACCTATAATAATATTGAAGGAGCTTAGCCGAAGTATTTTTTGTATTAAAAATGTATCAATGCATAAGCTTCGGAATATTCTCTTCTACAAGTTATAAATTCTTCTTGAGCTTCAATCTTTTAGAGCTATGTTGCTACCAATGGTCTAGTAATTGATTTTTACTAGGGTTTTTCACCTTGAAGGTTTTCCCTAGGGTAACTATGTATCTTTTCAATAATTTCAATGTTCTTTATTTTATTAAAAAATTTAACCATGTACTATTGTGAATAACAAAATCAATAGTATTAGAAAATCAATTTGGCTTTACGCCAGGAAGATCTACCATAGAGATTTTTTTGATAAAGTAATTAATGGTAAAATTTAGAAAACATAAAGAAAATTTTCATATGATCTTTATTAACTTAGAAGAAGTATGTGATATATTGCCTAAATATTTTATTTAGTAGGTCTTGCATAGAAAAAACATCCATAATAAATATATTAAAGCATTTCAAAAAATGTATAATGAAGCTACCACTAACAACTTGTAGGAATAAATTTGATTTTCTAGTCACTATATGTCTACATTAACGATATGTACTAGGTTTGTACTTATTTGCTATTATTGTGGATGAATTAACAAAAAAAAAATATAGAACAAAATCCCTTGTATGCTATTTGTAAATGATATTATGTTATTGGATATAGTTGGAGAAAATATTGCTTCTAAAATGAAAAAGTGAAGACATGCTATAGAATCAAAAGGCTAGAAAATTAAGAGAAATAAGACAAAATATATGGAATGAAATTTTAATAAAAGCCTAAATAGTGGTAAAATACAACTAATAATTCAAGGTCAAAAAGTTCTTCACTATAAATACTTTCACTAGCTAGGATTAATGTTCCAATTAGATGGTAAAATTAGTGTATATATAAAAAATAGGATTGAGGTAGAATGGTTAAAATGAAGGCAAGCTACTAGTATTCTATGCATTAAAATAATTTTAGTACAACTAAAAGAAAAATTTTACAAGACAGCAATTAGGCCTACTATCTTATATAGTATTGAATGTTGGATAGTACAAAAAAGGCATGAATAATAAATTAGTGTGGCATAAATGCAAATGTTTAGATGGATGTTAAATGTTACTACAAGAGATAAATTGCATGGTATAAACTGTAGAGAAAGACTTGGAGTGACTTCTATTTTAGATAAATTACAAGAATGGTGTCTTAGTTGATTTGGACATGTGCAAAGAAGATTAGAAAATAAGTCTATCACCAAAGATTGTTACATCATTATTTTAGGAAAGCCACCAAAAGAATGACCAATAAATATAGGGGAGAAAATCATTAAAGATGATTTAAATAAATTGTAAATAAATAAAATTTTACTCTTTTATAAATGTGAATGGTAAAAAAGGAACTCATGTAGCCAACCCTATTTTGTTGAGATAATGCTAGGATGATAGTGATAATGATATATAAAAATATGAAATTTTTAATAAGTTAGAAGATATGATATTTATCTCTTGGGAGAGGCTTGGCTCAATTACTTCTCAACTACTCTTCATGCATACCATAATCATCCATGTTATAGAATAGGTGAAGTATATTTTGTTCCTTGAAAGAGTATCTCCCCTTATGATTTACAAGTTGTTGTAAGCATCATTATATATGTACTTAAAACCTAGAACTACTAATATGAAATTTTTAAATATTATGTACCTTAGAACATATAGCCAACATGATACTTTAGTCGAACTTAAATAGAACAACCATAATGATGCTAATTTATTGATATTTTGTTTATGATGAATCATTAGTTGGCTAGGTTATCTAATAAAAAGTCAACTTTTTGGTTGGCTCTAATATCTTAGCCTCGATAACAAGGCTCTAATAACAAGGCCCCAACATTAAGTATTTGACATTGGAGCCTAGGATGCAACATCGAATATCTGATGTTGGGGTGTATGGACTGGCCTATAAATATAGCACTTGGATGCATAGTTTGGGTAGTAGTTTTGCATAGTTTTTCATAGTTTTGTCAATAAAGTAGTCGAATTCTTACAATTTTATTCCATAATCTTAGAGAATAATCAGTGAGTGCCCACAAAGTGGATCTAAGTCAGTTGTACTAAGTCTTATTCAACTAGCAATGTACCTAGACATATTTCATGAACGACAATAAGATCAAGATTGATTCTTATTCATTGCAGCATTTTGACTTAGATTAGATTTACTTTTCATGCAATTTAATTTTCATGTACTTAGTTAATCTTTACATTTTCATGCATGTTAATTAATTAAGCACATAAGTATGATCACTTTGAGCATGCATATGACTCTTGGTAATCTTAGCAACGCTTAATGTTTGGTAATCCAATAGCATTATATGTGTTTAGGATATGCATAGGAAGAGGGGTCGAATACTTATGTTAGGGTAGTTGATTATTAATTAGCAATTAGATTAGTTGAATTGATTATAAATTGAGTTTCAACCTATTGTTAATTATAGAATAATAAAATATAAAATAATAAAAATCATATGCCTCACTATGGACTGAACCATACATGACCAAGCTACTAGTCCAAGTGGGAAGACAACAAACTATGATCAAAGCATAATAATCTAGATGCCACAACTAGTCCCATCCATGGAATTCGACCAGATCATGTGTGAATGCTTATAATTCATATGTTTGGGCATAGGGGTACCTCGCCACTCAGCATTGGCACCATTGCCAAGGATGATGCTAGTTATCTAGATTAGTTATATTATACATGATCAATGTCAAGGTATTAATGATCTATCTTTTAAAAAATATACATATTTTAAGTCACACACATTATTAGGTAAAACCATGTCATCTTCACACATAACCAATAATGCATCGTATGATGAGAACACTCGTAGAAGAAATGATAGGATATATACTGAAGAAAATTGGAGTGAACAACCTTGAACATGCATTTCCTATGCTCATTTAGACCCTTACTACACTCAAAGACTACATTCAACTGGTGCAGAAAATCCTAGAGGAGATGGAGTAAGTCCTAGATCAAGAAAGGCCTCAAGGCCTAGGACCTCCTCTAAACCTAAACAAGATAAATCAAGGGATCATGGGGAGAACTATAGAAGCCATGGCAATTCTCCAAGTTCCTCATCTTCCTCTTCCTCTTCAATGTCTAGTTCTAATGAAAATGAATGTAGGTATAGAGATAGGGCTCCACTACGAGGTTAAGATAAAGATAGAAATCGAACCCAAGGGAAAAAATCAAAGACATCACCATGAGCATAGATAATAGCATCATAATTAAACAAATAGAAATAGAAATTTTCTTCACAACATGTTTGATGACAATGAATCCTTATTGGCCAATAAGAGCTTGATGCACATCATAGAGGCAATTAAGATACCTCATAAGCATCGCAAGGAAAGTTGCCTACCTAGGCTTGATATTAATAATATCCCTAAGTTTGTGGGACGCTATGATTCTGATCCACAACATCACTACAAGCCATCCATGATGCCTATGCCTTATACAACATTGAAAGTAGGTGGTAAAAGCTTAAGCTCTTTCCTAGAACACTGATCAATGAAGTTGAAATTTGATATAGTTGGAACCAAGTTCCATTCACCAATCGTCCATAATGCTGGAACTTTTCAACAAAAAATACGAAACTTATGCAAGAGTATCCAACCTGAGAAAAGAAATCCAAGAGTGAAAGCATGAAAATCATGAACCCTTGAAAGTGGCCTTTGAAAGATACTATTCACTACTACATAGATGCCCAAACCATGCCCAAGCCATGGTTTCTCTAGGGAAAGGTAGCATTTCCACATCATAGATGGGCTTCGTAATGAAACAAGGGAGACCCTTGGGTTGTATGCTCTAGGTCAATTATATGAGTTGCAAACCCATTAGATCTGAGAGTTGATCAAGCGTATGGCAAAAGAAGAAGGAGAGCTATGTAAATGGGAGATTGTAGAGGAAAAAAACTAGGACCCTTCAAAAGAAAAGGGTCAATATCTATGATGAGGAAAAAGAGGTAGCCCTTGATGAGGTGACTTTAAAATGGACCTTTCCAATACAAAATTCTATCATTGAGATTAAAGAAAACTTGGATAAGATGTCAGAATCGATGAATGAGAAAGTTAAAACTTGCGAAGAAATCATAAAGGAGAGAGTAGCACAAAACGAATCAAGTGATCACAACAAAAGAAGGAAAAAGAACCAAGAAACAACTAGGAACACTTTTTGACAAGAAGGGGAAATGACCATAGAAGAGGAGGCTATAGACTCAACCACCGAAGAGGATGGTGGATGTGACATTTGTCTATATGACCAATCAAAGGGCCATTGCCCGATCTTCTTGCATCTACATGAGTATTGGGAAAATGCATTAAATCTGAAGTTTGTACAGAAGTACATGTCCAGGAGATTTCCTCTTCTGTGAAGTAATTTTAGACA
Organism: Gnetum montanum; assembly: GCA_015680685.1. Taxonomy (NCBI): domain Eukaryota; kingdom Viridiplantae; phylum Streptophyta; class Gnetopsida; order Gnetales; family Gnetaceae; genus Gnetum; species Gnetum montanum. Next base: position 57,785 of record MNCI01036134.1, on the reverse strand, counting down.
ACCCAAAAACTAATCATACCATCCTGGGGGGGCTTAATACTAGCCTAAACACTAGCATCAATCATAGTGGCAACAACCATAGTCATGGGGAAGGCCACCACCAAAAAATTCCTATCCTTCCTATCAATCAAACCCACACGGATATTATGTTCAACACCATGTTTCACCAATTAGTTCTACTTCCTCTACCTCAAATCACTACTATCACTCTCCTAAATATCATTATCCTACAACATCTTATACAAGATCACCATCTCACACCTCTCACCTTGCATCATATCCTCAATATTCTCATACTCACCTCCACCATATGTCACCTCCAACTACACAGGAAGGTTTAACATCACAACATCAATGAGAGAATGTCACTTGTGCTATGAACATACACGTAAATGATAACGCTATAGATCTCAACTAAAGTCTCAGAAACATTCCTTCTGGAGAAAAGGTCATAAGCCAAAGTAAAACACTCATGGACCTACTACATCACCTAAACTAGCACAAGGCCAATCTGATGCAATAACCTTCCTCACAAAAATGATGTCTCCTAATCATACGCAAAAGCCAATAACCATCACCACTCCAACACAAGACATAAACAATAAACCTATCATTGTGGAGAGACAAAAGAATCCATGCATCACCAATAATGATAAAGGATGTATTTGTGGGCCAAAATTTTAAAATATTAACACAACCCCTATACCAACCCACCATAAAGTTTAGGAGTAGGTGTGTGAGAAAAACCTAGTCTACACAATAGTCACTAAACCAGAAGACACCTAGTGGCTTGGAAATGAAAATATAAAACTACCTCAAAGATGCATGGAAGTAACTGATTTGCTTATCAATTCTAGAATTTTTTTGATTCTTCATATGTTTTTCATTTCTTGATATTTTCTATTCTTTATATTTTTCTCTTTTCTTGAGTCATTCTCTTTATGTTTTATGAATGTATTTTATGTTTTTATTAATAAAATTGCCAAGTCATGATGTAGAAGTTAATGCTATGTGTTGGGTTTTTTGTGCTATGATATCAAGATGATTGGGTAAGTAATTATGTAAAGTAGTGAGACCACCTCATCCATCCCTCCAGTTCTCTAAATAAAAGGTCTTTTTCATGAAAATAATTCGGTTCTTCTTTTATGAAACTAAAATTAATCAATGATAATTGTACCTTAAAGAAAGAGGAAATGACCAAGTGGGAATGGTAAGGGTGTGACCTCAAGGGGACTTGTTGGGTTTCCTTCTTGACTTTCTTTTTGTGGTTTATGACTCCTCTTAGAATGTATCATCAATCCTCCATCAACCAATAAAAAGGAAGCTTTGTCTTTGCATGGTATGATTCCCATTCAAAAAAAATAAAAAAAAATACAAAAAAAAAGAGGGAAAAGACAAAAAAAATAATAAAGAATCATAGGAATTCAAAGGACACCCCTTAGACACAATAATGGGCTACAAGCACTAGTTATGGGACTGGAAAGACATGTTACCCATGCCTGAAGCCACCCCTCCAACAAAGGCCCTTCCCTCCTTCTTCTCTTTTCTTCTCTTTTTGGAGTCATGATTGTTCTTTGAGGTGGTTGTGGACTCATGGTGGTTGGCAGGATGGAACACATCAATGCGAGATCACTATTCATGGTATGGACTTGGTATAAACTTGGACAGATAGGTATGTTGATAATTTTAATCACACTTGTTACAAGAACCTATTGTGGACATGGTCAAGTACCTTACATCTTGATCTTTGTAATCCCTTCTCATCCCATTATTCACCTCACTGCTGCATGCAATTATGAGCCTTCTGGTTTTGTATAGTATAGTGCAACATCCTAACCATGGTAGTTGTGTGTTGTTTGAAACAAATGCATGGTTTACATTTAACTTCTCAGGTGCCTACAAACATCTACAGAAGTGGTTATGCAAGGGCATTATGGTAAGAGCCTGCTTTGGAGAGGACCCACTTGCATAACTTTTATTGATCATGGCTTTGGACTAACCTTCACATCTTCCTAAACATCAATGATTGTTTCTCTAAATTTATGCATGATTTTGGAACTACTTCTCATCTTTTTATTAATTTTTCCTATTTTTCTATTTCCATATCCATTAATATCTCTTGAGCATCTTCTACATTGGACCTTTGGTTTCAATTATTCAAAAACCTATGTGCTTCTAGAGTTACGCTTATTAGTCATGGGGGCTAGGGATGCCTGCTTTAAAATTTTTGAAATTTTTCCAACATCCTATTTTTGAACATCATGGTAACTAATAGTAATTGATCAAAATAATGTGAACAGCTTGATGATTTTAGTTACCTCATAACCTTGGGCATAGTCTGCTATAATCACCTTATGCTTAAAAGAAAACTAAGGGATTCAACAAGGGTTAATTATTAAGGAAAATTTATCACAACTAATGTTGATCCTTTGGTGACTATAGGTGATGCTAAAAAAATTCTAAGGAAGAAGGTCTTTTACTAGGCACAAAAACAAAGCCAAGAGAGGGACAATGAAGGATATGACTATGGACACATCCTAGCACATACAAGATAGCAGCTCAAGCTTCACATGTTTGTTAAATTAATGAGGTGATGAGAAGAAATGTCAGTTCACCCTTCAAGAATGTTTTGCATAATCAAAGAAGCATTGACATAATAATTAAGGTTAAAAGTCTGCCATCGCTAGTGACAACAAGGAGAATCACCTTCAATAGATTCTTGAAGACCTCTACAAATTTTGTAATCTTCAATGTCTGTCCAATCTTTTTGTCACTCTATCATTTTGAATGCATCCACTCGAATAAAATTTTATAATGCAACACTTAGAGTTAGTCAGTAGTTTGCATATCAGTCAATAATCTAATACGTTCCCAATATTTTGTAAAGAAAGCTCGATCCTATCCTGTTAACTTGAGGACATGTGTTTATTTAGTCATTGGGGTATGATGAATCATTAGTTGGCTAGGTTATCTGATAAAAGGTCAACTTTTTGATTGGCTCTGATATCTTAGCCTCGATAACAAGGCTCTGACAACAAGGCTCCAATAACAAGGCCCTAACATTGAGTATCCAATGTTGGAGCCTAGAATGTGATGTCAGATATTTGTTATTGGAGTGTATGGATTGGCCTATAAATAAAGCGCTTAGACACATGGTTTGGGTAGTAGTTTTGCATAGTTTTTCATAGTTTTGTTAATAAAGTAGCTAAATTTTTATAGTTTTATTCCATAATCTTAGAGAATAGTTAGTGAGCGCCCACAGAGTGGATTTGAGTCAGTTGTACTAAGTCTTATTCAACTAGTAATGTACCTAGACATATTCCATGAATGGCAATAAGATCAAGATTGATTCTTATTCATTGCAACACTTTGACTTAGATTATATTTACTTTTCATGAAATTTAATTTTCATGTACTTAGTTAATATTTACATTTTCATGCATGTTAATTAATTAAGCACATAAGTACAATTGCTTCAAGCATGCATATGACTCTTGGTAATCTCAGCAATGCTTAACATTTGGTAACCTAGTAGCATTATATGTGTTAAGGATGTGCATGGGAAGAGGGATCAGATGCTTATGTTAGGGTAGTTGATTATTAATTAATAATTAGATTAGTTGAATTGATTAAAAATTGAGTTTCAACCTATTATTAATCTTAGAATAATAAAATATAAAATAATAAAATCATATGCCTCACTTTGGACTAAACCATACGTGACCAAGCTACCACTAGTCTAAGTGGGAAGATAGTGAACTACGATCAAAGCATAACGATCTAGATGTCAAAACTAGTCCCATCCACAAAATTCAACTAGATCATGCGTGAACACTTGTGATTCATATGGTTGGGCGTAGGGGTACCTTGCCGCTCATTAGTTTACTTTGTCATATTATATCATAAAATTTAAATCATTTAAGTAGCCATGTTACAAATTTTAATGTCACTTTACCCTTTTCCATTACTTATGAGCTTAAAGATTCTTGGTTCATAATTTTTTATTGCATCTTGTCTTTAATATTCTTTATGCTCAAATTTGTAGTGATGGTAAGGTGCTCATTTCTCAAGTTCTATTACTTAGGTTCTAACTTAGCATTGCCCACCAAAATTGAACCTATGACTTGAAGCTTTCAAATCAAGATTCTTACTAATTAGAGTTGTAAAGTTCTAATTAGACTATATATGTTGGAATGTACCTATATTATAATTATTTCAAGGTTCCAACATCCTTAAGGCTTGGGTTCTAGTGTGAGCATTGTTGAAAAGAGGTTATTCTTTCACTCATCTACTAGCATTCCTAGGACCTTGCTTAACAAGATGAGCATTGAGTATTTTATTTTATGTGGTTATTAAATCTTATTATATTCCCCAAAATCTTAGCTTATTCCTCCACATACCATTTTATTATTTAGGTTGTGTTGGCATTGTGTTAAATTTAAATATTTGGTTTCATTTTTATCTTACTTTTTATGTTTCATTGTTAACCAATTGGAGTTGAACTTATGACTTGTAGAATCTAAGTGGCATACATTAACAATGAGTTATTAGCCTAGTATTATGACTCTTAGTTTGGAAATTTCAAGTTATAAAACTAGTCATTTAGTTATGGTTTGTGAGCTTTTCAAATAGTTAATGTGTAGAAGGAAAAATCTAATATTAAGATATCTCTCTTCAAAGTTACCCTACCTAAAATATAGTCATGTAGTTTTGACAACCTTTTGCAAATTATATACAATGAATTTTAGAGTTAAGGTAAAATAAAATAAAAGAAGAGTTGTTGAAATCTAAAATTTATTTTTTAATACTAAAAGTAAACTAATGACTTCAAGCTTCCAAACCAAGAGTCTTACAACTAAACTAACTTGGGAGATTGTTAGGACTAAACATTTTTTTAAAACACATATAGTCAAATTAGGACTTTATAACTCAGTGATGAGTGGCAAGGTACCCATACGCCCAACTATAGGAATCACAAGCATTCACATGCAATCTAATCGAACTCTATAGACCTTAAGTTCTTAAGTACACTAGTTTCAAGGAAGTGAAATCTAATTGGAACAATCATTTTCTTCTCAGTTCCACTTGTGAGGTACAAGTATAAGGTTAAGTGCAACTGAGGTATGTGATTTTTATCATTTTATATTTATAAATTTAATCGCTTATGACCATAATGAAAGGTAGAGTAATTTAAGATCTAATTTGTCTGCTACCTAGCTAGCCTAACACAAGTAATTGTTCCCACTCTCCAAACACATCTTGAACGTGTATAGCGATGCTGGTTTACCAAACGTGAAGCATTTCTAGGTTACCAAGCACTACACGTATGCTTGAAGAGGTCGTGCTTATGTTCATTAATAACTAGAAATTAATTTCCTAATTAAAGTGCATTAAAGTAAAGTGCATGAATATCAAATGCATTAAAGGAAACATTAATCTATTCTTAGTGCTGCAAGGATTATCAAAAGGGTTCATTTTTAATCTCATCACACTATTGTGCTTAGGTACATCAGTGCGTGAACAAAGATCCATACACACTCAAACTCTTCTTGTAGGCACTCAAAAAATATTCTAACTCTAGAGAAAACAAACTGCAAGATCTTTGCTATGCTATGATAAAAACTATATGAAGATTGTGAGCCCAAGTGTTATATTTCTAGGCCAACACATACCCCACAATATCGAATATTCCAACATTCGATATCCCATATCAAAGCCAGTCAAAACATGATTCATCACTCAGTATTGGCCAACAAAATTGAATCCAAGTTACCCTACCTAACATATAGTCATATAGTGACGAGCAGTGAGGTATCCCTATGCCCAACCATACGAATCACAAGCGTTCACATGTGATCTAGTCAAATTCCATAGACCTTAAGTTCCTAAGTGCACTGGTTCCAAGACATAAAATCGAATCATGACAATCATTGTCTTCTCAACTACACTTGTGGAGCTTAATTATATGGTTAAGTGTAATTGAGGCACATGACTTTTTTATTATTGTGTATTTTATTTGTCTACAATTAACAACAAGTTGAAACTTAATTGATGAACCAATTTAACTAATTTAGTTACTGATTAATAACTCACTATCCTAACATAAGTATCCAATCCCACTTTCTGTGCACATCTTGAACACATATAATGCTACTGAGTTACCAAATGTTAAGCATTGCTGGGATTACCTAGAGTCATACACATGTTCAAAGCAATTGTACTTATGTGCTTAATTAATTCTATTTAATTGAACTAGCTTACTTTAGCTTAATTACTTGGTAGTGTTAAATAAAATTTCATAAAACATTAATTACATGAATAGCATATTTAGTTAGCCAAGGTGCTGTAAGGTTTAATCAGAAATCTCATCTTTATTGCTACACACACTACCATACTCAGGTACAACAATGCTTGAATAAAGATTTGTACTCTCAATGACTTCTGCTATGGGCACTTTGGAAAATATTATAACTCTAGAGAAGAGAAACTACACGAGCTTTATTATCCTATGACAACAAACTATATGAAAACTATGTGCCCAAGCACTATTTTTATAGGTCGGCACATACCCCTTAATATTGGATATCTGACATCGCATCTTCGGACCCAATATCGTGTACCCAATATTAGGGCTCTAATATCGTGTATCTGATATTGGAGCCAAGCAAAAATGTGATTCATCGTATAGTTTTCAATATCATTTTGCATTTTATATATAATGAACTTTTTCAAATAGTTAATGTGAAATAATAAAAGGAGAGCTATTGAAACTTAAAACCTATTTTTTAATACTAAAATCAAACCAATGACTTGGAGCTTCCAAATCAAAAGTTTTTTTTAGAAAACTAGTGATGAGTGGCGAGGTACCCCTACACTCAACCATACGAATACAAGCATGTACGCGTGATCCGGTCGAACTCCGCAGACTAAATGCCTTAACACCACAAGAAACACTTGGGGTTAATCATTCGTTGTCTTCCTAGGCTTGCTTGTAAGTGTCACAGTGTATGGTTAAGCAAGTCTGAGGTATGTGATTTTTTTGGCATTTTTCGGTTTACCTTCTATGCTATCAGAGGAAAGGGTTGAGAAAATAAGCTAACTCTAACTAATGTCCTAAGTCTAAATTAACTAGTGTTAGCATCCATTCCCACTTACCGGACACACCCTGAACTATGCAACTGTGGCTTACCAAACGCTAATCGTTACTGGGATCACCACACGTAACGCAAGTGCTCGAAGTGGTCATACTGAGGCACCTATTTAGCTTAAGTGTGATAAGCAGCCAATTCCTTAGCTAGCCGTACACACCCGTGGGTGCTCGTAACTAAGTCATACTTATCACACGTTCTAGCCTAGCGATGAGCAGCCGATTCCTTGATTAGTCGTACACGTCCGTAGACGCTCGTAATCAAGTCATACTTGTACGCACTAGGAAAGCAGTAAATAAAAAACAATAAATAAAACCACGTGCTGCAAGGTTTATCCAATCAAGTTCGTCTTTATTGTCGTACACAACTTGGGTTCAGGTTACAAGCTGCTCGAATAAAGAGTCGTTCACTCTAGGACTCCTACTGCGGGCACAGGGGAAAAATTCTAACTCTAGAGTGATCAATCTGCCAGAGCTTCGCTACTTCTAGCCAGGATTTGGAAATGAAGGGAGTGCCGCCTCTTATTTATAGATATGGTGGCAGACCGCGATATCGCGACGGCCGCAGGTCACGTCTCATCATACCCCCATGATTGAATGAAAACTCGTCCTCGAGTTCCTTACAATGATATCAGGTAGGTATGGGATTATTAGGGGAAATGGAACTAATGGGGTGACATGGGAACGGTCTTTATTACAAGACTTGACAAACCTGGTGTTCATGACAACAAGGGTGAACACCTTATTACAATGACATCAGGCCACAGTTGGCAGCTGAGAGAAAAGAGGAGAGAAAATAGAAGAGAAGAAGAGAGAAGGGTCTTGCTACTGTCAACGCCTAGATTGCACCTTTCATTGTCCATCTGTAAGCTCATTATCAATTCTGCTCCTTGCATAGCGACTTCAATGCTGCTCCACTCCAAGTGTTTGCTCCAGATCCATTCTGTTGTTGTATGATGGCCATCTGCACCCACAACACAATNATGACTACCGAAGGTGTAGGGGTTAGGAAGAGAAATGAAAAAATTCGAGGCTTAGGATAAAAATCGAAAAAGCAAACCCCGTACCCCCATGACTAATCGCGAACCTCCGGTAGCGTTAGAATGGAAAAAGAGAAGGAGTAGGAAGGATAGGTAAAAAGGGACAACTATGGCATTGGTGAAAGGGATGTCATGATGGAAATGAACAAAAATGTTAACTAATTGCAAAACGTTAAGGAAAAGAAGTTAACTAAGGTTCCAAATAGGAATGACAGTGGGTCCTCCCCAAAGCAGGCCCATGCCCTTAATGCCCTGACAATCCCACATTCAAAGAGTCCGTAGGCTCTAGGAATGTCCTTTGGAACAAGAGTTAAAAAGTCTTAACCGAAAGAATTTACCAAAAAGAAAACAAAGCATCAACCAAAGTATATACAATGATACAACCGGCAATGAGGTGAACAATGGAAAGAAGAATGGAAAGAAGAGAAGTGGAATGGAATCCCAAGAACAAGGTGGTGTATAGCCCCTTGTGTGTTTGATGATTAATGTGACTTGGCAAATCTCATTCCATTTCGGGCCTCAAACCAACCACTTCCAGTGACTTCGCATCAATGCAGTTGGCCAAATCATCCACTTGGACAACAAGGATGCATCTTCGAGAATCACCACCATTCCGACGAAACAAAGGAGAGAATGGGAAGCGAGAAGGGCCTTAGTTAGAGGGAACACTTTGGTTCCATAATCAGTGCTTATAGCCCAAATTTTATTTTGTCTGAGGGGTTTGCTTTGAATCCTCACTTTTAGCTTTTTAGCTTCTTTTTTTTTTTCCTTCTTTGTTTTTTTTGCTTTGTGTTTTTATGCGTGGGGACCACACCATGCAAAGACTTCTTATTTTTTATTGTCTCAGCTTCTGATTATTGGGTTACATCGGAACGGTAAGAAAACCCAAGAGGAAAACATCCAAGCACCCAAGTGAGTGACCAACACAAGAGCACCAAGTTCCCTTGAAGTCACACCCTTTGCAAATCCTTGAGTCCTTCCTTAGTTTGAGAAATGCCCAGTCACTGGTTCGTTAAAGTTCGTATTGGAAGGGAACTATACATTTCCAAGCCAAGGGAAACCATAGACTTGATGGATGGATGGATGAAGTGATCTCATTGCTTGCCATATCAAAAGAACATACCTTAGTATCAACAATGTAACTTAAGGTAAAAACCAAACATTAGCAATCACTAAAAAATAGTTCATCCCATCGGCCCGAACACTTATTGGGTGACGAATTTACATGATGGATGACACACACACACACTCAAAAAGATAGAAAAATATAACGATGTTGTAAAACAAAAACAAGAAAAGTTAAAGAAA
>MNCI01036134.1:23683-44483 GCA_015680685.1 Gnetum montanum | reverse complement strand
TACACACCCGTGGGTGCTCGTAACTAAGTCGTACTTATCACACGTTCTAGCCTAGCAATGAGCAGCCGATTCCTTGACTAACCGTACACACTAAACTACCACTGGGATTACCAAGCGCAGAATCCTGGAATACGCTACTGGGTTACCAAGCAGTCAATGCTCGTAGTCAAGTCGTACTCACGCGTTGCGACAAGCAGCCGATTCCTTGATTAGCCGTACACGTCCGTAGACGCTCGTAATCAAGTCGTACTTGTACGCACTAGGAAAGCAGTAAATAAACAACAATAAATAAAACCACGTACTGCAAGGTTTATCCAATCAAGTTCGTCTTTATTGCCGTACACAACTTGGGTTCAGGTTACAAGCTACTCGAATAAAGAGTCGTTCACTCTAGGACTCCTACTGCGGGCACATGGGAAAAATTCTAACTCTGGAGTGATCAATCTACCAGAGCTTCGCTACTTTTAGCCAGGATTTGGAAATGAAGGGAGTGTTGCCTCTTATTTATAGAAATGGCGGCGGACCGAGATATCGCGGCACATGTAGGTTGCGTCTCATCAACTAGGCAACAATTTATTACTGATATTTTGCTTATTACAATCTAAAACTATATTAGTTTCGAATCCTCTTAGGATTCATCACTAGTGGTCTTGAATAATAAGAATGGAATAGGTTATTTATATGTTTCATGAGAAAATTCAATCATACTTATTATCATATTTATTATTATTATTATTATAAAGGGTTGGATAAATGTTTATTTATTTATTTTATTTTTAAAAATTATTATACAAATTAATAATAAGCAAATTGTTAGTCTTGGTGATCCTATTAAGCATATGGATTCTATTTTTACAACTTTTAGTTTTATAGATATATTTTGTTGAAATCAAACTTCTCAATTGTGAAAAGGAATTGATATTAATAGCAAGATGAAAGACATATTTACCAATTACATATTATGATCTTTCTAATTCTTGTAACTTTTATCATCGTGAACAACATTTGTTTAATGCTTGTATTTTTCTGCTCAAGGAAAAAGACTCTGAATCAAAATAAAATGTATTGAAGTTGAAGATAGAAAAAAAATAATATGAAGTTAAAGATATGAAAAATCAAGTTAATAAGAATGATCAAATAGTAATAAAGAATCTAGATAAGACAAAGCTTCTATGTATATTTTTCATAGTATTAGAGAAAGTATTAAGCAACTTCAACAAAATACTATTAATTCAAAGATTAGAATTAGTGTCGACAAGAAGGTTAGAGTTGATGATAAAGATTCTTGATGTAAGATCAATAACAAATGACGAGGTGAAGATCTTCCGTAAGTGGTATCGATATTTTATTAAAGCAAGAAAGTAGTATCACTTTTTTACTTTAATACAAATATTAGTATTAAGCCATAGCTCATTATCTAAAATTCTTTTTCTATTTTAAGTTCAAGTATGGATATCGAAAGGTGATGTGAATTTTGTTAAGAATGAGACTTTCTTCCCTACTAACAATTAATTTTCAGTTATTTTTTAAAAGTATCAATTGCAAAGTTACACAACTAAGTAGACAAATTTTTTTTCTCATTATTAATATTTATTTGGGATTTGACACTCTCTTCACCTAGGCCTTACTACTAGACTAACATGAGAGGTTGTTAAAACTAAAATATTTTTTTAATACATATAAATAATTTAGAACTTTATAACTTAGCATTGCCTACTAAGATCAAACCCATTACTTAGAGTTACCAAATTAAACTAACATCTCATTGTCCTACCATAAAATAAAAACTTGCAATATAATGAACTTTCTCATATAATAACATGTATAAGGAAAAAACTAAGATGGAGATAAGTTCTTCAAAGTTACCCTACCTAACATTATCATCATCCTAACCTTGTCCCAATAAAATAGGGTTTGCTACATTATTTCTTTCTCACCATTCCTCTCTATGAAGAGTTGTATCTTTGTTTAATTTCAATTTCTTTAAAATCTTTAATCATTTTTTTCCTATGGGTTTTTTTCTTTTTTCTTTTTTTTTGGGTTTTCATTTCAATGGCTTTCTTAGAATAGTGATATAGTAACCTTTTTGTTATAAGTTTGTTGTCTAATCCTACCTAACATATTAACATGTAATATTTAATACATATAAGGGAAAGTCTCAAATGAAAATATCTCCCTTCAAAATTACTTTTTTTTGCTATAAAATAAAGACCTATAACCTATCTTTAAAACTTTGTATTCAATAATGATGGCTCAAATAGTTAGTTTTTTAATATATGTGGTTGACTAATACGTATACTCAAATTTTCCTTCTTTTATAACCTTCTCCGTTTTAAAAGCTTGTTTTTTAGTGGTTTCCAAACAGTGAACTAGAAGCTTAGCAAAGAGAATTCGGTAACAGAGCTTGTAATCTAGTTGTTTCCCGGTAATGATCCGTGGAAGCCTGGCAAAGAGAATCCTGCGGTGGTTCAAGAATGGAAAGCAAAAACGTAAAAATTGTAATGCCAAGATTGTAATTGGATGAGATAATCACATACAACAAAATAGCAGGAATTTTAGAGGTGAGATTAATGTTTCGACTTTGGAGACATGACCTTGCTGTTGCAAAGGTCCTCATCTTCATGTGGAGGTAACGAAAGCAAAGGCTGCATCTAACATGAAAAACCAAGCAAAACAGTGCAGCAGCGTGCGTATCGAAATCAGTACTAGGCCAACACATTTGATTCTCCAGCCATGCGTTGGTTATGGTACACGCAGCCCCTGCTATGTCAAACAAAACGAAAAGGAAAAGAAAAGGTATTCTTTCCCGTAACCATGTAACACAAGTCTTTGTAGTGTAGTTGAGTGGAGCCTTTGGCGAAACCCAAAACAAACTTTGAGGCTGCTAGTGTCAGGTCTTGCCCCTGCCGCCATTAAAAGGTTTGAAAGATTGATGTATCTCTCTTTTCTGTTAAATATCTGGGAAGCAGAAAGCACCCCTTTCACTTTTTGTTAAAAGAATCAAACCATACCATAGCAAGGAGGCTTCAGTTTTACGATTGATTTAAAAAACAGAGCGTGAGAGAGAGAGAGCCTCAACGGAGAAGGCTACAGTGCAGGGATCGAAGGAATCCGGAACTCATCGGAAGCATAAAATGCTGGTCTCTAAAGAAACCAGATAGAAAAGTGGCCACCCTTTCTGATAAAAAATAGAATTCCACCCTCGACCATTTGTAAATTGGTATTAAAAGCCCCCATGCTGGTCATCGCTTTGCTTTATTCATGCAGCAGCAATCATGCCCTCCTGTTCACCGCCTTCATTGTATTTCTGTATCTGCATTTTTTGACTTCTTAATTTGATGTGTTTTGTGAATTTGGGTTCTGGGTTTCATTTTTTATTTTTGGAGAAAAAAAAAGGTGTTTATGCTGCAGAACTGAGATCCACACTGAAACTGATTTATACTGCAACGTCCTTTTGAAAATGAAAATTTCCAGTAACCAAACTGACACGGATTTCTACTGCAAGATCGTCTTCAAGACAAAAATCTCCGGTACAGAAGACATGCTTGTGTATTTATTCTTTTTACTGATACGGAATCGATAATGAACGCAGGTCGGAAGAAAATTTTAGTGGGGAGGAGTCAGACTTCCTCTGCATTCCATTCTGAACAAAAAGCAAACAGCCATAAGGAAACGGCATGGAGATTTTGCTCTCAGATGCCTTTTGGAAGTGGTCTGGAACAGGGTTCGAATAATTTACGCATGCCTGTTGAGCACAAATATATTTAAAAACCTTTCAAATTATCAGTATTATTATACATTACCAGTCTCAGTATCTCCGTTTTCATTGATTATTCGGGCCGGGCTCGGCGATAAATATAAACAACGCGGGTGCGTTCGTGTTGGTGCTTTCTGAAATTGTTTGCTTTCATTTGCCCTTTTCGTCTGCGACGCTGCTACGGAATCCGTCCCCCACAAACACTCTGTCGCACGCTCTGGCGTTTCCACTGCAAACGATTTTGGCTTCGAGACAGCGCACAATCCATACATACGTACATACATAATTTTACATATATATTAACATTCCCTGCAAGAAGCAAAAGGGTCCCTCCCATTGTGCACAAACTGCTTAAATATACAAGTTGTGATGCAAAAAAACAACAACAAATCTCCACACAATACGCTCGTGCTCTGTCTGCGAGACGGTTGTCGTTAACGTGACCCGTTTTCTGAGTTCCCAGGGGAGAAAAAACCAGGACCGAATCATTTCCGTTCAAAATGTTTGCTTTAACGCCATTTGTATGGTAAATTTTTCGCCGACCACTTTCTTTGTTTCTTTAGAGAATATTTCACTTACTTAACACCCACATCATGTGTTTTGTGGTTGCGGAAACCATCAAATTCTGGTAGAGCTGCTGCATATGGTTATAGTTGAGGTTCCAAAACGTCAAACTAGAACTCAACCGAGGCAGCTCCGTATTGCCCCTGCATTCGAATAGAACTCTCAAGCCCAAATCCGGTCGTGTGTCCCCGTCCCGTCTGTCCGGAACGGCCGGTTCGTCCATAAATACCCCTGGCAACTCCCAAACAACGCCGCCTGCGCAGTCGAGAATGGAGCGAACCGTGCTCAAACTGCTGCTTCTGCATCTTCTCGCACTTCTTCCCTCTTCCATAGCAAGGCCTCACTCCGAACACGCGCGTTTGGACGTGGCAGCCATGCTGGCCGGCGACGTTCCGGCTCCCGGACCGGCGTCCGCGCAGGCGGAACCGTGGACGCTGACCCTGCTGCACCGGGACCGTCTCCCGATCGCCGGCAACGCCACGGCGGCGTCCTACGAGTCCCGCCTGCTCGAGAAGCTCCGTCGAGACGCCGTCCGCGTCGCGTGGATCCGTTCCGTGGTCCGCCCGGAAGAGGCGGACTTCGGAAGCCCGGTGATCTCGGGGCTGTCGGCCGGCAGCGGCGAGTACTTCGCGCGGATCGGCGTGGGCACTCCGGTACGGGAACAGTACATGGTCCTGGACACCGGCAGCGACGTGGTGTGGCTCCAATGCGAGCCGTGCCGGCGATGCTACTCTCAGGCGGACCCCATTTTCGACCCGGTCTCGTCGGCGTCCTTCTCCGCCGTGGGCTGCGACTCCGCCGTGTGCAGCCAACTCGACTCCGGCCGAGGCTGCCGCTCCGGCGGCTGCGTCTACGAGGTGGCCTACGGCGACGGCTCCTACACGCTCGGCAGCTTCGCCACCGAGACGCTCACGTTCGGGCCCACCGTCGTCCGGAACGTGGCCATCGGCTGCGGACACGACAACAGCGGCCTCTTCGCAGGCGCCGGCGGACTCCTCGGCCTCGGCGCCGGCTCCCTGTCGTTCCCGTCTCAGCTCGGGACCCAGACCGCCGGCACGTTCTCGTTCTGCCTCGTGGACCGCCAGTCCGAGTCGGCCGGCACGCTCGCCTTCGGCCCCGGTTCCGTCCCCGCCGGCGCCGTGTTCGCGCCCATGTCCGTGAACCGGGAGCTGCCCAGCTTTTACTATGTTTCGCTGGCGGGGGTTCTCGTGGGCGGCCAGCTCGTCGAGTTTCCGGGGCCCGGGGAAGGCGTGATCGTCGACTCCGGCACGGCCGTGACGAGGCTGGATGCGTCCGTGTACGCGGCCGCCCGGGACGCGTTTCTGGCCGGAACTGGCAACCTGCGCCGCGTTGTGGGTGGGTACTCCATTTTTGATGCGTGTTATGATTTGTCGGGGATGGTGTCCGCCCGCGTGCCGACCGTGGGATTGTTCTTCGCCAATGGCGCCACGGTGATGCTGCCGCCCGAGAATTACATGATAAACGTGGATAACAAAGGGACGTTCTGTTTCGCCTTCGCGCCTGCTCAGTCTGGACCGTCCATCGTCGGCAATACGCAGCTGCAGCGTATACGGGTTTCGTTTGATACTGTCAATTCTCTTATTGGGTTTGCTGTCAACCAGTGCTGAAGATACGGTGCCGAGAAATTGTTTTTCCTGGTTTTTTACGGTGTGAGACAATGCTACATGCTTCTATAGTTTCGTTGTAAGTCGTGTGTTGTTCCAACATCATAGCTCGTGATTTGGCAGCCAGGCATAGCCATTGCACTGCTGTGATATAAACACTAGTTCTGCACTGTATGTATCATAGTTGTTCTGCTCAGCTTAGAGCCAGTCAAAAGCCTTGTTGTGTTTCTGCAACAGTTTAGAATCTTAACCGAACTTCATTTTATGGTAGTCTGTCATGGTTCTTTTGCGGAACCTGCTCCTGTTCCTGTTGTTGCAGAAGAAGAAGTCAAGCTTGTTTATAGTCAGATGTTTGCTAACATCCTACAAGTTTGGTTAAAAGTAACATGGGTGATCGCAGTTGTAGACCGTTTTTGTTAAATCAGCTTTTTATAATTGTCTTTCGTTTCTTAAATCATTGGTGCTCAGCCAATTCACATCGCTCAAAAACGGAGAAAAGCTTTCCCATCTATGGAAATACACCAGACAGTTCTTCTCAGTCTTGCAGAACCAGCAATGGTGATACCCTTTTCAGACTCAGGCAGAGAATCCGTGCAATCATTGTTTTTGCAGTGCGCTGTAGAATCCGTGGAATAATTGTTTGGTAGTGCATAGCAAACATTTTCATTGTTTCTACCCAAGGAGCCATGAATGCTTATAATTGTACTTCCGGCACTGTGCTGGCTCGTTGAAACTCTGTTGGGTTACACTCTTACATTCTCGCGGTTCCTGGATGAAAGGAACACTACCGTTAAACAAACACACCTGATTCTGCAGAAATCCAAATGACAAAGTCCCAAGCAATAGCTAACATTCAGCCAGTTTTCAATTGATTGCGAGGCGCAGTTGCTCAGCAGTCATGCACTAGTACTAATCCACTGTTCCAACCTTATTATTTCGCCACTGTTAATGTAGCCTACCTTTTGTTGGAATCATATTTTCGCCATGACGGAAACTGCAAGCAACCCATGACCATGATTCCAAAGAGACCCATTATTGGCCGAAGCTAATTGGTTGCTCGTGGCGGCTGCCTTTGGCTTTGAGGCTATGCTACAGGACATAGTTTTCACGTGAAACCGACAAAACAAAGGCCACCCTTGAAAAAAACAAAACTACTGGCATGAAACGAACCAGAAAAATGAGAGCTCTCATCAACTAAGCAGCTTGACTTGCATCCACCAACTTTTTTCCCTGTTTAAATTCGAAGCCGTGTTGGTTTCGTGCGTCTATTATTCTTCATTCCACAGCGTTTTTGCGAACAATAAAGAAATGGTTTCCGTTTCTGGGATGTGGGAAAGTCGGGGTGGCAGTGGCGCAGAGCAATGATGGGCCGAGTGGCCTCAGCTTTTTAAGGTATGTACTTGCGTGCTTTTTAAAATCTCTCTCTCTCTTGTGGCCTCTGCTCTGCTGCACAGATTCTGGGCCACGAAATTTTGCCGAGAAAAATCAAAATACGATACAGAGACATTCTTGGCCATGGTCAAGGTTGTCCGAGAATTTTTGCTCCACGAAGGCCACTGCAATCATGCCAAGTTGCAGAAATTGCATAACATACATTTGCACACAGCACAAGAACACGCAATTTCTGCAAGTGGATCCCTGCTTGCCTCTGCCCTTGGCCCCTGTGCCGGTGGTTACCGTCCAAACGCTGATCTGATCTGTCATTTGGACTGTTGGACCCTGTTCCGGACCTGTGGCTGCATGTGAACTGTGAAGTTGAATCTAGATACTTTCATTGTTACAGGGCGAGGTAATTCGCGCAAGGGGAAGTAAAGGCAATTTCCAAGGATGAAAGTCTAAAAGCACCAAAGTTAGTTTGAAAATTTAAAAAACCCCATAGTTTGCTTGTCCTCGAGTGGGAAAAGTTGATTTTTGTGTATGACCTTTATTCCTTTGGAGGGTGACAATTTTCGTATATTACCTTATAGCCTTATACAATCCATAGGAACAAAATTCATTGCATCGTGTGAAGCGATCGTGTACACAGCTTCCAGCAATTATTTGGTGCACTCTCCAAGAAAAAGCTAATGATTTATCAGCCTAATATTGGGTAACCATATTATATGCTTTCGGTAATTCATGTTATATTAACAGAAAACACCTTTTCCTAAGAAAAGTAAGAATTAATCAGCAACCAGAAATTCAAAAGGTGCACTGTAACTCCACATCCTGGGTCATGTTGAATTATTTTAATTATAACGCTAAAGTCTTCTGGAACAACAGCAAAGGTCTTTCATGGCTGTCTTGCAATGCGCTGTCACAACAGCATGCTGAAATGATGGATGTACTCAGACTAAAGTTTCTCACTAATAAAAAAACCTCCTTTTTGACCTTCCGAAAAATACAATGCTACTCACGAACGCTGATGCAACGAGGCCAAAGAAGGCTAAATCCCACCAACGTCCTAACATTTCGCAACTGTAAAAATTAACAGGATGTAAAACCAGTATTGAACACACGATTTGCTGGTCTGAATGTGGGTTTTGCACAGGCAGCCCGTTAAATCATAAAATCCATGATGATGATGAGTGGATTCTTGTCAGGGCAGTGCAGTTGCAGAGAACTCCTTGAGCTGTAGCACACGATATATGTGGCTGAAAGATCAGAAAGCAAGAACAGAGACCTAACAGCAGAAGAGCAGTGAAGGATAAAACCTGTGATTATGACAACACGGTGGCATGTGCCTTCTTTTTAAAAGCCAAATGTTTGTCTTCACTCGGCGCAGTTGAGTTGAGTGCCTGTGCCAATGTCCATTTGTTAGGAAGAAAGGCTAACCTCTCTGTAATATCAGATGCATCTGTCACACATGTTTGTTTATGGGTTGCAGTGGCATATCCGTGATGTGTTAGTGAATGTATGGTGGATTCTTGTAGAGTGGGGAACGGCAATACTCATTCCTGGACTGCGTATTTGTTGATTCCAGCGTGAGAGCAGAAATCATGGCAGTTCGACAAGATATTATACTTGGAAGTATTGTTCAAACGTCCGCTTGTCTGGTCATTTTCATCAGTCTAATCTTCTTTGCTCAAGAATAAATCTCAGGTGGTGAAGGGATGTTCCACCACTGAAGAGGCGGAGATCAGAAAAGGTATTGCTCACTTATATGTGCCACACTATACGCTACGAGTGCCTTCATTAGTTCATTGACTAAGACATGGAACACATCTGTGCATGAAACGCGTACTCAGGCTCTCAATGCGCTCCCAGTGTGGTATGGTTTTAAGGCATGAATTTCAGTTAAAATCATGTTTTTCATGAATGGTAATCAAAGATTTAATGGAAGCCGTCATTCTTGATGTAAACCCTGTAAAAAGTGAAGTAGTAAAAAGTGAAGTATGATTTTTAGTTAAAATCATAGTAATGAAAGATTGAGTGAAAGCCCTACATTCAAATTCCATTCAATAAAAACTGAAGTATGATTTTTAATTAAAATCATGTTTTTCTTAAATGGTAACATTCAATTATCTGGTTATTTTCATCAGTCTCATCTTCTTTGGTCAAGAATGAATCTCCAAGTGTTGAAGGGATGTTCCACCACCGGAAAAGGTGGAGATTAGAAAAAGTATTGCTCACTTACATATATCACACTATGTACTAGTCTCATCTTCTTTGCTCAAGAATGAATCTCAGGTGTTGAAGGGATGTTCCACCACCGGAAAGGTGGAGATTAGAAAAAGTATTGCTCACTTACATATGTCACACTATGTGCTATGAGTGCCTTCATTAATTCATTGGCTAAGCCATAGAACACATCTGTGCATGAAAGCCTACTCAAGCTCTCAATGCACTCCAGTGTGATACTATTTTAAGGTATGATTTTCAATTAAAATCATGTTTTTAATGAATGGTAACCAAAGATTTAATGGAAGCCCTCTCATTCAAACTCTACTTGATAAAAACTGAAGTATGATTTTTAATTAAAATCATAGTAACGAAAGATTGAATGAAAGCCCTTACATTCAAACTCCATCCAATAAAAACTGAAGCATGATTTTTAGTTAAAATCATGTTTTTTGTAAATGGTAACAAAAGATTGAATCAAAGCCCTCACATTCAAACTCTACCTAATAATAAAAACTAATGTATGATTTTTAGTTAAAATCATGTTCTTCTTAAATGGTAATGAAAGATTTAATGGAAGCTCTACATTCAAACTCTAGCCAATAAAAACTAAAGTATAATTTTTAGTTAAAATCAGGTTTTTCTTAAATGGTAGTGAGAGATTTAATGGAAGCCCTCACATTCAAACTCCACCCCATGAAAACTAAAAAGGTCCATTGAAGCCCTCACATGCAAACTTCACCCCATAACCAAAAAACCCATCAACAAAATGAAGATTTTCATCTTTTCAACCTTTTTCTAAAGACTTTTTCATAAGATGCAGTGGCAAGATGCAACATTGCCCTTATATTGTTATGGTAGAAAATAAAAACTATAGCAAAAGCTAACTACCCTCTACCTTATAAATATAGAAAAAGATGTATAATAATTTTTTATCAACATTATCATCTTAGCCTTGTCCCAATCAAATGGTCAACTACATGAGTGTTTTTGGCTATTGACCTATATGAAGAGTTAGATCATTGTTTATTTATAGGTTCTTCCGAGCTTCGATTGTTTTTTCCCATGTTTTTTTTTTTTTATATAAGCTTATTGTTTTATCCTCTTTGCACATGTTCAAACCATCTAAGCCACCATTTTTGTATTTTATCTAAAATAGAAGCCACTTCAAGTCTTCCTCTAACATATGTATTATGTAGTTTATCTCTTCTATAAATATTCAACTTCCGCAAGCATTAGCATTTCTACACACCGATTTGTTGTTTATGCCTCTTTTGTACTACCCAATATTTAGCACCATATAAAATTATAGTTTGGTTGTTGTATTGTAAAAGTTCCTCTTCAACTTTATTGG
The DNA here is from genome assembly GCA_015680685.1 of Gnetum montanum. Taxonomy (NCBI): domain Eukaryota; kingdom Viridiplantae; phylum Streptophyta; class Gnetopsida; order Gnetales; family Gnetaceae; genus Gnetum; species Gnetum montanum. The sequence continues at coordinate 33,583 of MNCI01036134.1, read as the reverse complement.
TATTCTTTTATCACATAGAACACCACCATCCTACCTTAATTATATTTCTTATATCTTTATTGATTTCACCATATGCTTGGATGATTGATCCTAGGTAGTGGAACTATTTATAGTGAAGGACTTTTTGGCCTTGAATTATCACTTCTATCCCACCATTGTTTATGTTGTTATTAAAATTGCATTTTATATATTTTATCTTACTTTTACTAAGTTTTGAGCATTTTGATTCTAGAGTATGCCTTTACTTCTCCATTTTTGAAGTAATATTTTCTTGAGTTGTATCCAGCAACACAATATCATTTGCAAATAGCATACACAAAGGGACTTATCTTGCATTTCCTTTGTTAATTAATTGATAATAATGACAATTAAGTATGGGCTAAACACAAACCCTTGATATAGATCAATTGTGACTAGACAATGAGATGTTGTTCCATAAATTATTTAAATTTTAGTAGTAGTTCTGTCATACATATCTTAAATCACTTTAATATCTTTATCAGGGATGTTTTCCCTCTCCAAGGCCCACCAAATAATATTTCCAAATATCTTGTCATATGCTCTTTCCAAGTCAATAAAGACCATATGTAGATTTTTTCTATATTTTCCAAATGTCTCCATTAATTGCTATATCAAGAAAATAGCCTCTATAGTAGATCTTACTTGCATAAATCCAAATTAATTTTTTGATATCATTGATTCAAGTCTAAGACGTTCTATGACTTTCATTTAAGGCTTCATAGTATGACTCATTAGCTTGATCCCCCTATGGTTTGCACAATTTTGTATATCTCCTTTATTTTTGGAGATGAGAACAACAATGATGCTTCTCCAATTTTTGGGCATTTCTCCTTCCTTCAAAACTTTGTTAAATAATTATTTTAGTTAAGCGTGAAGTATCTTTCCATTCTCCAAAATTTTGTTAAAAATTTTTTTTAAAACAACATAATCAAAATGAGAAAAATTGAGTATATTATTGAAGTTGGAAAAGATAACCAGCAACTCATGAATGAATGTACTGATGAAAATCTGCCAAATTGGTGTTTAGAAGTCCTCTACCATTCATCATCAAAGAAACCCTAATTCCACCAAAAATCTATTAAATATATAATTGAGAAAGAATATGTTCAGAATTCAATTTTCTACGATGAGGAAAGTCTCCATTGTTTCTAAGCCTCCCAAATAAGGAAGTTCACCCCTGAAAATGGTTGTTTAACAAAAAAATAAAAAATAAAAACAATACATATGTTTATGCAATCATTTGGTGCTATGAAAATATTTAATTTTAGCTAGAAGAATATTATCTATTTCCAACCTAAGCAACTAGTGTAGAGCAAGACTATTGAAGAAAGTGGATTGCCATTGTAAAAAAATTTTAATGCTCTCCTCATCCTCAAAGTAAAAAATAATTAGTTTTTTTAAAATGATGCTTAACCTTAGCCATGGTTTATCTAATTTTTTTGTCCATGGGTCGATATTAATTAGATACCAATGTTGATTAAGGAGGCATGACATCAAAACCTTTTGACAAAATTGGTGAACAGTGAATGCTCCATCTTCTTGATACCAAGAGCAGGTGGTAGGTCATTTCTGACACGATAATGCTTCTGGCCCAAATAAACATTCATGGCTGTGGGCAATGCTTTCCAAGTTTATGAGCTTGTTTACACCAGTGCAACCACAACACCTTGCCCAGGCGAATCCCCAAAAGTGTATCCCTGCCTGTGGCTTTGTTTCTCAGTCACTGCGCAGTCTCAATCTGGGTAATGGTAGTCTTTGTTTTTTACTGAGTGACTCAATTCGTGCACTGTGAAAGGAAGGCCATTTCCAAGGGTCAAATTCAAAAAGCATCAAAGCTGCATTATTTTTAGTTCCTATCTCTTTCGTAGCAGTGATGGTAAAGTCTGCAATTAACTGCAGGCTTGTAAATTAGTGGATTCCAAATTGAAAGTTATCGTATTACTATTATTTATTACTATTTTTTAGTTAAATATGTTTTCTTTCTTTTACTTATAACTCATCAACCTCGGTTGATTCTTATGAAATTGAAATTCTATTAAGTCCCAAGACCCATAGGATCTTTCACCTAAATATAAATTATATTTTGTCAATTTTGCTTTACATATAAAAATTTTTCTCTGGTTTATATCGAATTTAACCAATTCTTAAGTCTCAGATTTTGCGATTGGATGCAAACCTTTCCATGTATGCTTCACAGTGAAAAAGTTGAGTTTTGTATACCAGCCTTTATTGACGCGCGCGCTCTCCGACCAAAAAAAAATGATGATTTGCCTGATAATCTGTAACCGTCTTTAAGTAATCAATGTTATATCGCGTTTTTAAGGATGGCAAGAATTTGGATTTTCTTTGTACATGAGAAATTAAAAAGATGCACAGCATCTCCATATCCCGGGTTACCTTGATTAAATGAGGAAACTGAAGTCTCCTCCAAAAACAGCACCGGTTGTTTCATGTCTGTTTTGCAGCATGCTCTGTTGCAAACCTGGTAAAGATTTTCACTAATAAAATCATCTATATTTTAATCCTTTTAAAAATACAGTAATAAACTGTGATTCGGGCTAAAATCCGATCCATGTCGAGTATTGGCAACCATTTGAAATCAACCGAAGTTTAAAAAAAAAAAAACACAGAGAAACAAAGAGAAAGAAAACGTAATATTTAACTGTAAATTCAAGTTTTAGTTTGTCCTGTAAAATATTGAACATGGGTTTGCACAGAGTCCTGTAACTCAGAGAATCCATGATGATGAATGACTTCTTGTGAGGGCAGTGCAGTTGCAGAGAAACTGTTGGGATGGCTTGTCACAGACGATGTGGGAAGAGCAGCGGAGAAGACAGCAGAAACCGAGAAAGAAAAAAAGACTGATGTTGAAACCTGCAATGATGACAACACCAACAGTGGCACGTGCCTCCATTTTAGAGGCCAAATGTTTTTTTGCCTGCGGCAGTTTAATGCTTCTGCCATTACCTCTCTCTGTAATTTTCAGATGCACCTGGAGCACTTTCTTTGTTAATGGGTTGCTGTGGCAATGCGATGTGTGAGCAAATGTGTGGTGCTTTCTTCTGTTAGAGAGGAAAATGGCGACATTGCATATAGTACACCATCATAGGTTGATTCCAGCGCGTAGGCATGAATCATGGCAGTTGAACATAATGATATTATGTTTGGAACTATTCTCAGGTTAGAATTGTTGAAATATCTGCTGCTTATTGTCTTGTCATTTTCATCAATTTCCCTTGATGGGGATGGACATTGCCCTGAACTCACTGCTGTTTCATGGATGTTCCACCATAAGGGAAATTGGAAAAGGCATCCCCCAACTTTTTGTTGCTTTCAGAGAACAAGGATACACTAGCATTTGCAATTGGTTCCACATATATAGTACATGCTACGACATGCACAAATAATGTTTTTATTGGTTCAGATATATTCAGATTGAAACTGTTTAAAATTACCTCAGAGACTTGTAATTCTACTAGACGAGATCAATTGCAAAAGATATGACTAATTCAGTTTTCATAAATTTGTTCATAATATTTATATATCTCAACTACCAGGATTCAAACTGTAAACTTACAAAATGCAAGCCACATATCTTAACAATAACTAACAAGCCTTGGTATATATAGAAGATGTGACTGCAATCTTTCATTTCACTCTTAAAACTTTTGCTAGTAAGCTATAATTTGGGTTGGATTTTCTTTTATGTTAAAAAATAGGGTATTCAAAATTTGAACCCTTCCAATTCATTTTCCACCCAATCTTCCCCCTAAAAGATGTTGGATTATTGAATTGGTTATTAGTTTTTACCTGTTTGATCTATAAAATTCATCACTAGTGAAACCTTGGCATAAACCCAGGTGGTGGTTGGTGCAACAAGTGTGATCAATCAAGCTACCCACGGCCTGCAGCTAGAAACCTTGTACAGAGGAGAGAACTGTAAAATTTCTCATTTTAAAAACTTTATTTACATAGGAGCATAACACGCAACGGGCAGAGGTGGGTCCTAACTTTTTAAAAAGGCATGTTGAGGTTGATAAAGCTCCTCAGCATACCTTGTTTAGTAGATTCGCCACCAAGCACGATACAATATCATGCAATAAGTACATAAGCTTGTTTTGTCACCTCAACTACAAACATTCCAACAGAACACAATAGTAACTTGCTAAGCCATTCTATCTTTAATCGCACATTCTTTAAGCTTTTGGCAGATCCATTTGGTAAACTATCTTTTGCATGGCATATTTATTGGCGTTTGAGACGCTTCTTTTCTTTTATCTTTAAACATTAAACTTGAAAATCACCCAAGGTGTTTGAAACATGAACTATTACTCACACTATTAGTAAGCACCGATGTCCAGATCAGTCGATGCGACATAAGGGAGTGAAATGTACTGTTTTCTTTTTTTAAACAATCTTTCAAGGTATCTAACAGTGATTAAAATAATATTGATGCTAAGTAACCTCCCATTCTCATATGTCATAGTGATGAGGTGCCCAATGCCAATTGGTAAGGCAATTGTAAGCCCTGGATTTGGAAAGTGTTTCATATGCCCTATTTTTGTAGTTTAGCATATTCAATTGAGGTTATTGGTCTCTCAAGATGTATCCTTACATCATATGTAACACTTTGAGGTTGTGTACATGATTCTAACCTCTTTAGGATGATTCTAGATTTATTTGGATGTCCTAGGATCCTTCTAGCATGCTCCTTTGGGTTCCAACCCTTATCTAGATTGAAGGCACAAAGTGTGATTTTGGGGAGGATATGCTAACTACCTTGCGTTAGCGCAACCACACCCTCCTCTAGGCCTAGTTTGCCTTCAATGTGACCAAGAGCAACTTGGGTTGCATTGACGAACCTTTGTTGACACTTAGGCATTGATGAACCTCCTACATTTCCATGTGAAAACTATAAATACCTAGGATGAGCTCTCACACATAACAGAGTCATATCTTAACCATTAGCTTTATTTCCATTTGGCTTTTGTTATTCGGTTTGTGTGAAAAGCTCTTCATCCCTTGGGTAAGTTGATTCATTTCCTTGTCTTGTGTATGTTTTGAGTCATCACTTTCACAAGTGCAACTAGACTATGTCAAAGTGCTACCTTGCTTACATAGCCCAAAACTATTTGGTTAATGCGAAGTCCAGTATTTTCATGGTGAATAAAGCTCATGGTTTTCCCTTGTTTCACTGTTGATTCCTTAAATATAAAAATGATAAAAATATTTATTTAATTTTCATTTTATCGAGATGACAACTATATGGCATGGTGTTGGGCCATTGAGGCAATGACTAAGAGTTATTTTATTGCAATTTGTGCATTGTGTTGCACATGTCCCTAAGAGGGATTGCAATATGAGCATTACACCTATCCCCAAAAAGGATTGCAATGCATGTGTGTTTATGTTTGTTTTTTTTCTTAGAAATATAAAATGCATAAAAATTATAAAATATAAAATCATAAATATTTTTTCAATCTCTCATCATGGCAACACAAGTTTTCATTTGTATTATATGTATTATAATTTTTTTTATATTTATTGAACACAATGATATACATAAGGGTTCTTGGAAATCCACTCAACATCATCTTTGAAACTCATAACTGGATCGTACTATATTCCATATGATATAATCCCATTTGTTCAAAACCGATGAGACACCTATCATTGGCACCATTGCCAGGATAGGCTTTGGTGAATTACCTATACATTCACAATTTTTCCTTTTTTAAGTTGTTGATTTTGTAGGAAATAAAGGACCGAAGCAACCATGGCTAAATTGAACAATGAAAACAAATTGAAGTAGAAAAATCAATTGGTCCAAATCAATTTCAAAAACATGGTGAATGAAGCAATACTTCCTATTGTAATAAAATTTCATCAAGGCAAATTGGGGTGATGGCATGATACTCATGGACAATTTTACAAAGAACCTAGAGAAGCTACACTTGTCACCTTCAAGGAGGCTTTATCCAATCAAGCCTTCACCGAAGATTTGGCAAATTACAAACCCATGTCACCCCAATAATCAAAGTATGCTACTTATGAAAAGTAAGAGCTTTGTGATATGATTGCAGAGCAAGACTACGAGTGCATACATGCTAGGAAGCAAGTAGGACCTTCTCCTAGATACTTCCATTGCTACAACATGAATGATTATAGGGGAATGAGGTTCAAACATCTTTGTCCATGGAACTTGAGCTATACATGTAGTGATTTGAAGCAATCCATCATTCACCTTTGTCTTACATTTGTTTGACTGGAGGTGTTGATGGCTTAGATAAGCCATTATTTTTGTGGACCTACTAGGGTCAAATTCATGAAGTGATTTGCATCCCACCTGAAAGCATTGAGGAGAGAAAAATCAAAAAGTTTGATATGGTCAATATTTCCACATTCAGTGGAAAGTTATATGATGATTCCTAACTCCATGTTCAAACATTTGTCATGGCTTATGAGCTACAAGGGTTGAACAGTGAGTTGCCAAAACTCTGTCTTTGTTCCCACAAACTCATTGATTGTGCCAAAACATGGTATCAATCTCTTCCATCCAACTTCATATCTTTTTGGGTAGACATATTAAAAGCTTTTAATGTTAGATTTCGATCTTATGCCCAAGTTGCAGACCTTAAAATGCAAATAGCAGGATGGAAGTTGGATACCAATGAATCATTGGATGTGACCATAAAATGGTACAATTTCTTGCTCAATTAATGTCTAAACCATGGGTTCAACAAACATGACCAATTAATGCACCTAGTAAAAGGACTACAACCACAAACTTGTGAAGGGGTGGATATGTATGTCATGAGTGATCTTTACTAGAGGTCAATGGCTCAAATTACTGTTGTATTAGATGTTGTAGCTAAATTGGAAGGTGAATGACGTAAACATACAAATGTAAAGGAAGCCAACATAGATCCCTAATGTTAGAAGGACATAAAAAATGTTGAATATAATATTCAACCTTTTGATGCTATTGAAGCTCTTGTTCAAGAAAGCATGAGAATGAAAAAGACTTTGGCAAATCTTGCCAATGTTGTTGACAAGGGTTGGGATGTGCTAAATCAAAAGATAACATTAAGTTTCAAGGATTTGGAAAACAAAGCCATTGAAGCAGTTGGCAAAGATAAAACAAGAAGTCAGAGGCCTTAGCATGATCACAACTTTAACAAGGGATGGAACCTGATCCTTGGAGTGCTTCCTCTACATCACAATAATCTTCCTCATGTCATCCTTCTTCCTACCATGAAACTTAGCAGCCTATGAACTGCATACCTCATGCAATACCCTACCAATATTGGCCATATTTACCAAAACCATCTCTGTAGTCAGAATGCCACCAATGTCCATTATGGGCCTCTATGCCATCATCAAGGGTAATTTTAAATCATCCACAGTGAGAACATGTCTAGCTCCTTAATGGAAGGTACTACCCTTATTTTTCAGCATCATATACTATTGGGAAGTACCACAATAATCATGTTCCTTTCATGGTATGAAATTCATCACTCCACAAATGAAAGCATTTTTGTTAGAGAAAGAGAAATAGAACTATCTGTGAGGATTCACACGCATACCCTTCTTCACCATTATCTTTAAAGAAATGAAACCAAGGACGGTAAGCTTCTAAACAACAAGTTCAATAAGGAGCTTTTCAAATGCTAGCCTTAAACTCATTCATGGGGGAAGAGTCCTCCATGTAATGTCTTCAGTGGTATAGTATGATTTTTTTATTTGGTATGCATTTTAGTAAGTTAGATTATGCTCAAGATTATGATAGGATTGAATGGAATTTCATTATTTCTTATCTCTATAAATTAGGATTTTATGATTATTTTATTCAACTTATCTATATCTTGCTCACTGATGCTAATGCTTAAGTTACTACTAATTTTGGATTAAGTTTCTTTTTTTTCTCTTCAATGGTCAATTTTTCAAGGTTGTTCTTTAGCTCCCTATCTTGTTATTATTGCTGCAAATTTTCTTTCACATAACTTGCATTATAATCTACAAAATAATTTTATTAAGGGAATTTCAATTAATGATCAAAGTACACAATTAGTTAATATTCACTTTGTAAATGATTCCTTTTTTATGATTAACAATTCTTTGCAATATATCAATATTCTTTTAGCTTGAGCAGAGGATTACTACATATTATTTGGCTCTTATATCAATTGGCAAATGTTTTTTTATTGTAATGGAAATATTGATGACTAGGATTACTCTCAAGTCTTGAAAAATCTTGAAATTTTTTTTTCAAAATTTTAGGAATACATTTTTTTAGCCTAATCTTATTGTTTTGTGGAATTATGTGGTTGATAAAATTGAAAAGAAGCTTGATAAATAGAAAGAAAACAAAGCTCACCATTGCTAGCAAAGTTTTAGTTATTAAGCAAATGCTTTAATTAACTCATGTTTATTACTCTAGTTATTGGATTCCTTCTAAAACTTTTTATGAGAGAATTGATCATATGATCCGTCATTTTCTTTGGTTTGCTAAGCAATATGGAAAATTTTTTTGTAGAGTTGCTTGAGATATTTGCACTAGTAGTAAGAAAAATGGAGGGCTCAACTTCATTAATTATTATAACCATGGTATATCTCTTGCAACAAAATGAATGATGTTTGGATGCTCCTTTTATGAAGTAGACTTATGCAAAGGAAACCTAAGAATGATAACAATTGGTCTTCTAATAACTTGCTTCATTGTCTTCTTTTAACCTAAGCCATTTCTATTCTTGGATTTCTAATTCTTAAAGAAATTTAGAAGACATGACATAAGCTTAGTAAATATTGGAATTACAGTTTTAGAATATATGCTTAAGCAAATTAGCCTATGGTAGATTGCTACTAATGCATCTAGATTATGTACTACTTAGAGCATATTTTGTATCACTACAATTTCTTGTCTATGTATGCACGATAGATGGATTACTTGAAATGAAGCTTCTAGCCTCAATGGTTTGAATAGAAAGAAAAAATTAATCATGAGAATTTACTTTCTAATCTTGAAAATTTATTTAAAGTGAACAACAATTTGTATAAGGCTTTTCTACATATTTTTTTGAAAGGATGGAAAATATATTTTTCCTTTTAATTTGAAATTTAATTATGAGATTATTACAAAGAATGATTTTATTCATAACAAATTCAATAAGGCTTGGAAAATGCAATTATTATTGCATTTTTATGAGAAAAATAAAAAATATTTGGAGAGCTCCTACATTTCCTAAAATTTATATTTTTTATGGTATCTTATTCATCAAGGTCTTCCTATCGGTAATCATCTTAAACATAAGAAATGTTTCTCCTTAATATCCTCCTTATAGAAGTGAAGATTCATTTTCTCATTGTTTGAGTATCTTGTTACTCATTATACTTGAAAATGGACATCTAAAATTTGCAAAAACTTTTAATAAAGTCATTCTTGACTATCAACCTACTTTGTCTACTTCATTTCTTTGCATTTGGAATTGTTTTCAACCCCTTGTTCTTTATTCTATTTGGAAGCTTTGGTGTGCAATTATTTTCCAATAGCAAAAGCATAACTATGACATCTCTTCAAGTATCAAATACCAAATTTTCAAAGATGTCACTTTTGAGCTACAACTTTGATGAGACGCGACTTGCATGTGCCGCGATATCGCGTCTTACCCTGCGATATCGCGTACGCGATATCGTGTCCCGTCGCCATATCTATAAATAAGAGGCGGCACTCCCTTCATTTTCCAATCCTGGCTAGAAGTAGCGAAGCTCTGGCAGATTGATCACTCTAGAGTTAGAATTTTTCCCATGTGCCCGCAGTAGGAGTCCTAGAGTGAACGGCTCTTTATTCGAGCAGCTTGTAACCTGAACCCAAGTTGTGTA
>MNCI01036134.1:11224-21335 GCA_015680685.1 Gnetum montanum | reverse complement strand
AATCAACGGCAAACACCCCGAAGGTTACCTTATCCACAAGGTAAACCAAGGTAGTTCCACCAACCCTTGACCTATTATCCAAGTGGAACGCCTCCACAGCTCATTGGACAACATCAACAGTGGCAATACCCACAATCATGGGGGATGCCATCGCCGACACATCGATACCCTTACCGGCAGCCTGATCCTTATGGTTATTATGTGTAGCAGCCAGTTTCTCCAGGTGACGCTATGGGTCACACTACTCCACAATGTCACTACTACGCTCGGGAGTACTTCAGAAGGACTCCTTCTCCTCTGGGAGACATCCCACATTCCGTCCATCATCTAACTCCACCCGCACCTCTTCCTCAAGTAGTTCCCATAACACCTCCTGCTCCAACAATGCAAGGGGAATTGCCTACCCAACCGCAGCAACGTCACGCCGCGAGAGCTGTAAATATTTAGAGTGTAAATATCCAACTAGGTACTAGTTTTGGCGATAACTGTATAGAAAAGAGACCTTTTTTCAGAACTAGGAGCCCAAAAAAACTCTCGCAACAACAAACGGACAGGTACATGTATAGGCCTCTAACTACTAACACTTCGGAGCACCCTTCAGTCCAAGGGAGTGTAACGCATACGGTTATGTTAACACATACCGTAACTAACTGGATCAAGGTAGGCCACCTTCCCAGGAAACTAACTGATCCTGGGAGTCCCTTTATTTATTTGCAGATCGCTGGGAATGCACCACATCGAGCTCTTCTTGACTCAGGTTCCGGAGTCAACTTAATTTCACGAAAGATGTATCACGCCTGGAACCTGCCCCAACTTAAGAAGAGCAACATCCAACTAGAGCTGGCAGACCAGTCCATCACTATTCCCTTGGGATTAGTGGAGGATGTTATTACCACTGTGTGTGGTTGGTCCTACCCAGCGGATTTCCTAGTGATCGATGTTAACAACAACGAAGGGGACTTCCCAATTATAATGGGAAGGGCATGGCTAAGCACAGTAGATGCATGCCTTAGGATCCGCGATCTTTCCTTGGAAATCTCCAAGATAAACATATGTGGAAAGATCGAGAAGAGGATAGTTCCATGCATCACATACAGTGATTCATCGGGTGATGACACGGAGGAAATGTCTCCATGTCACAGGTGTGCCCAGGAAACTCTGCAACAAAGATGCCTGTATGTAGCAACCACACAAGAAGTAGTAGACACCCCGTGGTTGACAGCTTCTCATAAGGGCAAACAAATATGCATGGAACGAACTGAGGAAACTCATGCCAACAACCGTGGCATAGACACATTGGAACGTGAGCGTCGCCAACTTCCACCCCTGAATCTAAGATCATCATTTGGGAGAAGTTGGGCACTGCTTAGAAATTCAAATAGGCGCTCACTACTTCGGATCTCTCCCTCACAACTCAGTCATGGGGGAGATGGCCACCTATGCTAATCATATGGGGCCCTCAGTTCTTTTTCAGTTTTTGTTTTACACATTTTTGTTTTACAACGTTTTTGTTTTTCACATTTTTGTTTTACAATTTCTTTAACTTTTCTAATTTTTGTTTTACAAATTTCTTTAACTTTTCTTGTTTTTGTTTTACAACATCGTTATATTTTTCTATCTTTTTGTGTGTGTGTGTGTGTGTGTGTGTTATCCATCATGTAAATTCGTCACCCAATAAGTGTTCGGGCCGATGGGATGAACTATTTTTCATTAGTTGCCAATGTTTGGTTTTTACCTTTAAGTTACATTGTTGATACTAAGGTATGTTCTTTTGATATGGCAGGCAATGAGACCACTTCATCCATCCATCCATCAAGTCTATGGTTTCCCTTGGCTTGGAAATGTACAGTTCCTTCTTAATAAGAACTTCAATGAACCCGTGACTGGGCATTTCTCAAACTAAGGAAGGACTCAAGGATTTGCAAAGGGTGTGACTTCAAGAGAACTTGATGTTTTTGTGTTGGTCATTCACTTGGGTGCTTGGATGTTTTCTTCTTGGGTTTTCTTACTGTTCCGATGTAACCCAATAATCGGAAGCTGAGACAATAAAAATAAAGAAGTCTTTGCATGGTGTGGTCCCCACTCATAAAAACACAAAACAAAGGGAGAAAGAAAAAAAAGAGAAAAAAGAAGAGAAAAAAGAGCAAAAATCAAAAGTGAGGATTCAAAGCACACCCCTTAGACGAAATAAAATTTGGGCTGCAAGCACTGGTTATGGAACCAAAGTGTTCCCTCTAACTAAGGCCCTTCTCGCTTCCCATTCTCTCCTTTGTTTCGTCGGAATGGTGGTGGCTCTTCGAAGATGCATCCTTGTTATCCAAGTGGATGGTTTGACCAAATGCATTGATGCGAAGTCACTGGAAGTGGTTGGTTTGAGGCCAGAGTTGGAATGAGATTCGCCAAGTCACATTAATCATCAAACACACAAGGGGCTGTACACCACCTTGTTCTTGGGATTCCATTCCACTTCTCTTCTTCCCATCCTTCTCTCCATTGTTCACCTCATTGCCGGTTGTATCATTGTATATACTTTGGTTGATGCTTTGTTTTCTTTTTGGTAAATTCTTACGGTTAAGACTTTAACTCTTGTTCCAAAGGACATTCCCAGAGCCCACGGACTCTTTGAATGTGGGATTGTCAGGGCATTAAGGGCATGAGCCTGCTTTGGGGAGGACCCACTGACATTCCTATTTGGAACATTAGTTAACTTCTTTTCCTTAACATTTTTGCAATTAATTAACATTTTTGTTCATTTCCATCATGACATCCCCTTCACCGATGCCATAGTTGTCCCTTTTTACCTATCTTTCCTACTCCTTTTCGTTCTCCATTCTAACGCTACCGGAGGTTCGCGATTAGTCATGGGGGTACGGGGCCTGATTTTTCGATTTTTATCCTAAGCCCCGGATTTTTTCGTTTTTCTTCCTAACCCCTATACCTTCGGTAGTCATCATCTACATTTTCCCAGATCCATATTAGCCATACCACAACTTAGCCAAGGAACCTAAACCGAAGCAAGGTATGATTTACTTAATGATTCAATTACCCTTGCTAATATATGATTGTGTTGTGGGTGCAGATGGCCATCATACAACAACGGAATGGATCTGGAGCAAACACTTGGAGTGGAGCAGCATTGAAGCCGCTATGCAAGGAGCAGAATTGATAATGCGCTTACGGATGGACAACGGAAGGCGCAATCTAGGCGTTGGCAGCAACAAGACTCTTCTCTCTTCTTCTCTTCTATTCTCTCTCCTCTTTTCTCTCAGCTGCCAACTGTGGCCTGATGTCATTGTAATAAGGTGTTCACCCTTGTTGTCATGAACACCAGTTTTTGTCAAGTCTTGTAATAAAGACCGTTCACATGTCATCCCATTAGTTCCATTTCCCCTAATAATCCCATACCTACCTGATATCATTGTAAGGAACTCGAGGACGAGTTTTCATTCAGTCATGGGGGTATGATGAGACGCGACTTGCACTGGGCCGCGATATCGCGTCTCGCCACCATATCTATAAATAAGAGGCGGCACTCCCTTCATTTCCCAATCCTGGCTAGTGTAGCGAAGCTCTGGCAGATTGATCACTCCAGAGTTAGAATTTTTCCCCATGTGCCCGCAGTAGGAGTCCTAGAGTGAACGGCTCTTTATTCGAGCAGCTTGTAACCTGAACCCAAGTTGTGTACGGCAATAAAGACGAACTTGATTGGATAAACCTTGCAGCACGTGGTTTCATTTATTGCTTTCATTTACTGCTTTCCTAGTGCGTTCAAGTACGACTTGATTACGAGCGTCTACGGACGTGTACGGCTAGTCAAGGAATCGGCTGCTTGACGCAATGCATGAGTACGACTCAATTACGAGCATTGGCTGCTTGGTAACCCAGTAGCGTATTCCAGGATTCTGCGCTTGGTAACTCCAGGGTCCAATGTGTACGGCTAGTTGAGGAATCGGCTGCTCATTGCTAGGCTAGATCGTGTGATAAGTACGACTTAGTTACGAGCACCCACGGGTGTGTACGGCTGGCTAAGGAATCGGCTGCTTATCACACGTAGGCTAAATAGGTGCCTCAGTACGACCACTTCGAGCACTTGCGTTACGTGTGGCGATCCCAGTAACGATTAGCGTTTGGTAAGCTGCAGTTGCATAGTTCAGGGTGTGTCCGGCAAGTGGGAACGGATGCTGACGCTAGTTAATTTAGACTTAGATCTTAGTTAGAGTTAGTTTAGTTTTCTCAACCCTTTCTCCTGGTAGCATAGAAGATAAGCCAAAAATACCAAAAAAATCACATACCTCAGACTTGCTTAACCATACACCGTGACACTTACAAGCAAGCCTGGGAAGACAACGAACGATTAACCCCAAGTGTTTGTTGTGGTGTTAAGGCATTTAGTCTACGGAGTTCGACCGGATCGCGCGTGCATGCTCGTATTCGTATGGTTGAGTGTAGGGGTACCTCGCCACTCATCAAACTTGAAGCAAAAAAGCTCCCAATGAAAGTTAAACAATTGATTTGTTTTCTACATAATTAATTTCTTTTTGTTTTGGAGGCTCAAAAATGGGAAGTTTTCAACTTTTGTTGCTATTTATTTTTTATTTCTGATTGATGTATCCTTTTTTCTTTAGAGAGAGTTTTCTCTTTCTCCTTATATGAACCACTTTAGTAAGAAGTGAACACCTGTGAGGGTGCTTTTGAATGAGGGTAAGGTCTGATTCTTTTCCTACCCTAGAGAGGAGGTTTTTTAGGATTGGTTATAAGGATGAAAACCTAAAAAGGCATCCCAAAACCATTAGACTTTCTTTAGACTCTCTCCTCGATGATTTGGCATACTCTAAATAAATGTGTGGCTTTTGCTCATTTCTCAAACCTTTTGGGATCTTGCTTTTGCTAGATGAGCCCTTGAGTGATTACCCCTTTGAAGATAGGTGAAGCATGGCTTGCTTATTGTGGTTTGCTATCTATGAGTCACATATTTGATTTCAAAAGGTATGATAAGACACACAAGCCACCTAAAGGTATGTTAAAAAAGATACATTTAAGAAATATGGTAGTAGGTAGGTACTTGCCATAGTAAATTCTTATGAAATCCCTCATTTAAGACACTTGTGTCACATGACCATAGTAATGATGGTAAAATGGAGGGTAATGGAACCTATAATTGTAATATAGGTAGATCCCAAAATATATAGTCCAATAAGAACTTTATAACAATGAGGTGTTAGCCTAGTGGTACGAGTCTTGGCTGGGTCGCAGGTTCAATGTTACCTATAGTTATGTTTCACTTACAAACTTTATAACTCAACATTGCTTACTAGAATTGAACCCATGGCTTCCAACTTTCAAATTAAGAGTCTTGCCAGTAGACTAACACCGCATAGTAAAATGAAAATGAAGATTAGTAAAAATGAGAAAGTATAACTTGGACAAACAACGTATAAATTAGTATCAGGAATTAAATTACCCACTTGAACCGTAAATGCGTAAGTTGATTGAAAGATAAATTCCGGAACCCTTGTGTAACATAAATATCGGGCCTGCGTCCCTCCAAATAGATATTTAAAACGGTTTGGTTTCAGTTGCGAGTTGCACTTGAACTACTGAGTTTGGTTTCAGTTGCGAGTTGCACTTGACCTACTGATTTACAAATTTGGGGTTGGTCGTCCAGGAAGAAGATCCTTGCCTGTATTCCTATGCACCGGAGATTCGCGATTCCAGACAAATTTTCACGAACTGTTCGCATTGGATTCGGGAGCGGGTACCGAAGCGCATGGGTACATATTTCATAGTTTCCAATGAAATTTTGTGTGGATTTATACTTATACATTGAAATGGTGGCCTTGCCTTGCCTCGTATTGTTCTTGCCTTTTTAGTGATATCTGCATTTTGCATTAAAATCTTACCTATCTTCTCCTGTTCTGAATCATACCAAAAATTTCATGTCATTGTTAAGTGGCAAGCAAGCAAAGATTCATGGCATCGACATAAGACGGACCACAGAAAACAAAACAAGGGAGTACGAATAAATAAACAAACACTATGGTAACGGAAGGCCGAAGGGGCAAGTATGGGTCATACGGAAATCAAGTTTTGGACGGGGCGTGCGAGGAAAACATTGCATTTGCATGGATTCGCCTCCCTTTGGGAGCGTCAAAGGTTCCGCCATGACTCACACATTCACGCGTGTTTATTGTTCATTGCTGGTTTTTGCTCTTTTTCTCATATCTCTCAAAAAAGAAAAAACAAAACAGGGTCATCGTCATGGGTCATGAACATGATGACGGATGATGCTTGTTCAACAATCTGTTTGCTTATAAAGCAACGAAGCCCACCAGCACATTGGCCAATGGCCATATGCAAGCTCATGGTGCTCTGTTTTACTTTCCCCTTCATCATGACTAGTGCCGATTTTTCAGCGTCTGAAAGGTTTTCGGTTTTTGATCATTGTAGGTGAGGTGAGTTCCTGGCTGTGCCTAGTTTAGTTAAGTTGTGTCTTCTTTTAATGCGGTCATCTTCAATGTGGCCCTATGGCGCTACTCACAGGTAGTCCCTAAGGTGCTACTTACAAGTAGTTGTTGAACAAAAGTATTAGCAGACCTGATTTGTTATAAATTTGGTTGAGGCTTGAGGCTTAATTTCATTTTTGGAAATATTGGATTGAGTAACAAAAGGGTTTCATTTTATTGCTGTCATTTTGGTTGTTGCAGAAATTATATGTTTGGCCAGATCATGGCTCCTGAGTAAGGAAATGGATTCAATGCCCTCCATACCCTTGCAAATTTTCTTGCTTCAATTTAACGGTGATATTGCAATTTTTTAGTAACAATATTTTGGATTTACATTGTTCTATATTTTACAATGTATTTTTATGATATATGAGATTTAATTTTTTCAAAAACTAATATATTTAAATTTTCTCTATCACGTCCCCGGCTATGAACCCGTCCCACTTTTCTTGAGGCACACCGTCCCACTTTTCTTGAGGCACACGTACCCAAACATGTTCAGAATCACGAATATTGATTCCTCAACTTCCACGAATCAGATTCTTAGATTTCCGGTCCCGTACTGCTTATCTGCTAGAAAAAAAAACACCGATCCTCAATATTTGTTATTTGTTGCAGTTGCGGGGCAATTGAATTGAATTAATCAGCGAGAACGAATGCTCCCGACAGGTATGAGAAGTTTGAATATGAGGAGGACTTGAAGAGCATAAATGCAGCAACGTTCGTTATTGAAAGAGAAGAACATGCTATCGGAAACGTTCTCAGAATGTAAGATTCTTGAATTTTGAATTTTCATTTTTGTGGAATTTCAGCCCAGCTGCCGGAATTCTGCAGTTGAATTTCTGATATATTTGGGTTTGATTTTTTGCAGGCAGTTGCACAGGGACCCAAATGTCATGTTCGCCGGTTACAAGCACCCACATCCTCTGCAGTAAAAGATTATTCTAAGAGGTAGTTGTTGCATATTTTTTCAGTTTTATGTTTTTTGTATTTGGCTTAGGCATGGTGGTGAAAATGTTTGGGTTTTAGTGGGTATCATTTGAAGAGATTTTTTGTGGGAGGGTGGGTTTTGTAACCAATTTTTGTTACGTACTGCAGATTCAGACGACCAGTCAGTCCTCACCAATGCAGGCTTATAATTTGGCTATCAATGATCTTGACAAGGAGTTCGATTTTCTGAAAAGGGGTTTTGAGGTAGATTCTTTAGTTATCCTTTACTTGGAGATGGTTTTCAATGTATTTTCCTTGCAATCCGGTCACTGTATTATCCCAGTTTTTATGTTCCCGGTCGATGTTTAACTTTATTATGCTACGTAACTAAACCGTACTATGTTGTCTGTTTTTAAAGACATGGTCGATCGGAAACTTCTTCTCTATTTTAGGGTGCGTTATTGTTTTTCCCCTCATGCATGATTCTCTGCTGCCTTAGCACACCCAAAATTAAAATTTAAAAACAAAAACAAAAAGGGAAAAATACAATATAGCCTATAAGTATGTCATGGCACTTGCTACCCTGTCTGGAAAATAAAGTTTCAATTTATTGGATACCTTGTTTTTTCTTAGACGAAATTCCTTCATAGTTGAAGAATTACTTGCTTCTAAGAATTTATGTGCAAATGTGTTTTTTGAAACTTTTAAGGTATATGTTGATGATAGCATTAACAAACATACATTTTCCTTATCTTGATTCATAACATTTTTGCTTCTTAAAAACCATGAATTTTACTACAATTAAAGGTCATACAACTGCAAGCTCTTTAGAAAGCCTTTTAACTAGCCTCCAAACACTTCACAGTTGCTTGCAACCATCTATATGCCCTAGAAACCTTAACATTATTGCATTTATTATGATTAGAGCATATAATTTTTTTCCAATAACAAAAACTTGCATTTTCTAATTTGCAAAAAGTGTTAGCAATTGTTACCAATGGAAAAAATTTCATGGTTGCAAGTGACAAAACTTTGCTTTTTTTATTTAGCAAAAATGATTGGGGGAGATAAAATAAGTTTGGTTAGACTCTAGATACAACTTATCCTTACTTTGTGCTAGTTATGTTTGTGTAATATATGCTATCATCAATGAGAGGTTACTCAATTAGTTAGCTCAGTGTCTAATAAGGATTTGCTTATAAGAGGTTGCTAGTTCATACCTATAGTCAAATTGTTTTGGGTTATGATGAATCACGATATTGGGTACACGATATCGTATCCGCAATATCGAAGCCTACCATGCAATGTCGAATACCCAATATTAGGACCTACCTCCTTGCCTATAAATAAGAGGCAGGCGCACTTGGTTTTGTAGTTAGATAGTTAGTCCCTTAGCCAAACTCTTGCCTTTTCTTTCCTCCAGAGTTAGAATTATTTCTGTGTGCCCACAGTAGGAGTGATCAAGTGAATGGATCTTTATTTGAGCATTGTATACCTGAGCACACTTTTTGTACGGCAATAAAGACGAACTTCATGATAAACCTTGCAGCATCCAAAATAGATTAGTTAATGTTAACTACTGTTATTAAATGCTTTCTTAGTCAATTAATGATTTTCTCTCACCTTACAACTCTCCTAAGTAAGTACACTCAATACAATCACTTCAAACATGCGTGTAACACTTGATAACCCAATAACGATTAGTGTTTGGTAATCCCAGTAGTGTTGCACTGGTTCAGAATGTGTATGGAAAATGAGAATAGATACTGGTGTTAGGATTAGTTAAAGCCTAGTTAATCAATAGTTAAGTTCAATTAGTCACTTAGTTATCTCTTTCTCCTCCCTTATTGGCAGCAGGACATAAAAACATAAAAGCTATAAAAATCATATGCTTCAAGCTTACTTAACCATACAATCGTGACATACAAGTAAGTTTGGGAAGACAACAATCAACCAACCCATCCTTGTTCCACAAAGGTGCATAGGCACTTAGTCCTTAGAATTCGACCAAATTGTGCATGAAATGCTCATATTCATATGGTTGAGCATAGGGGTACCTCACCACTCATTATTGGTGCCATTGCCAGGGACTTAGTTGTTTGTGCGCTAATTAGAACTTAGGAAATCATTCATATCGTTGAAATGAACCCTTAGGTTTAATTGAGAAAATAATAAACAAGAATACATTGCACATTGAATAGATTAGTATGTCTCCTTCTTCGTACGAAAGCGCCTCACTGCCTAAGTCTAAAATAGGAAACAATCAGTGGCATAATACACATGACATTGATCCGCTAGTCCCTTAACAAGTTTGAGTGGTATATATTCATCTCGATGAGTATATACCAGACTTCATCTTTATCCTCCATCAAGATGAACAACTGCATTGGCAAGACTTAGAAGATAACATAGTGTTACCTCCTGATCGTTCAGTCCCCAGCATGCTTCTTCGTGCTCTCACACGAATTGGCATGCCGCACTTACACACAGAATACATTGTGCAAGACCATGACTCTAGAGAATACCATCCCACAGAGGCACAACATCAAAGGGACTTACAATAGGAGAGACATCATAAGTCTTTGAAGGGTAAGTGGTCCTAGAATGTCCCACATGTCTTAAGTGAAAATGAGGGTGGTGAACCTACCTCAAGTAGTCGCCCACACAACAATGTTCCT
>MNCI01036134.1:0-10741 GCA_015680685.1 Gnetum montanum | reverse complement strand
GGAAACAAGGAGGACATGAACCCTTGGATGCTACCATGGGCTAATACTATGCACTGTTACATCATTGTCCTGGCCATGGTTAGTCGTAAAGGGATCAGTTGTGCCATCTCGTAGATGGGCTTAGGGATGAAACGAGAAGAACCCTTGGGACTTTTGCCCAAGGAAGATTATCCCAGCTTAGGTCCCATCAAATTCAAAGACTATTGGAGCAAGTTGCTAAGGAAGAAGATGAGCTACGGAAGAGAGAAAGTGCAGAAGAGTATAATTGAGATCCTTCTCTCTGGAAGAGGGGAGTAAGATTTTGTGAGGATGAAGAAGAGTCACCACTCGAAGAGATGGTGAATAGGAAAAATTTGCCTATCCAAAAGTTGACATCAAAAGTATCGACAAAGGTAGACCAAATGTGGGATTCCCTAGATAATAGATTTCAATCTATTCTTAAAATAGTAGAGGAGTCTAGAGAGCAAGGTAGTGATCGCGAAAAAAGAAAAAAGAGAGAAGTTGAACATGCACGTAGCAAGGGTAAGGGCAAAGTTGCCATCATTGAAGAGGTTGTGGATTTGGAAATAGACAATGATAGTGGATGCAAGATATGTCAATATGACCATCTTAAGGGATGTTGCCCTGTAATCTCACATCTGCAGGAGTTTTGGGTGTATGCACTCAACCCATGATTAAACAAAAGGTAAACACCTCGAAGGTTACCTTATCCTCAAGGTAACATAAGGTAGTTCCACCAACCCTTAACATATTATCCCAATGGAACTCCACCACAACTGATTGAGCAATATCAATAGTGTCAATACCCATAATCATGGGGAATGCCACCACCAAGGCAATAGTATCCTTACCAGCAACTTGACCCATATGGATATTACGTGTAGCAACTAGTCTATCCACATGACTCTACTAGTTACATTACTCCTCAACCTCACTAACAAGCTCATGAGTATTATGGGACTTCCTCTTCTAGGGGCGATATTCCACAAGTATATCATCCTTCTCATCTAGCCGCATCTCTTCCACCAATAGCTCCATTAGCTATACAGGGTGAAATCCCTACCCAGCTATAGCAACGTAATGCCACAAGGGTTGTTAACTCTCAACCTACTATTGGTTCCAACAACCACATGAAGAAAAGACCTTTCTTTAAAACCAACAGTCCAACCAAGCCCTTGCAATCACAAGTGGCTGATTCCTTAGATGCCTTAGTATCAATCAAAACTTTGGAGCCTCCTTCAACTCAACCACCATACTCAACGCATACGGTCATGCTAACACATGCCGTCACCAATTGGATCAAAGCTGGCCATCTTCCCAAGAAATTCTCTGATCCTGGGAGTCCTTTGATATATTTACAAATCGCTGGAAATGAACCGTGCAAGGCTCTTTTGGATTTAGGTTCCAGTGTCAACTTGATTTCTCAAGAAATGTATAAGGCCTAGAACCTGCCTCCATCAAAAAAGAGCAACATTCATCTAGAGTTGGCTGATCAGTCCATCACTGTCCCATTGGGACTAGTTGAGGACATTGTTACCACTATTTGTGGATGGTCATACCCAACTGATTTCCTAGTGATACAGGTGAACGGTAAGGGGAACTTCCCAGTCATAATGGGAAGAGCATGGCTAAGCACAGTTGACGTGCACCTAGGAATCTGTGATCTTTCCCTAGAAATATCAAAGGAAAACACATTCAGAAAGATCAAGAAGAAGAAAGTTCCATGCATCGCATACAGTGACACAGGGTGTAATTGCGTGCAGAGGTTATGGGTTGTGCAAAGTTTAACATTGCCTACATGCAATCAGTGTGCACAAGTGATCAACATACAAAGATGCCTGTATGCAGAAACCACACGATAGGAAGACACCCAGTGGCTGATAGCTGATCAAGAAAGTAGTGCAATCATATGCATGGAACCAATTGAGGATTTGACTTTCACTTACATTATAGCATAGATGCATTAGAACAAGTCCGCCACCAACTTCCAAGTCTTAACCTCGAAAATCTCAATTGGGGGAAGTTGGAAATCCCGAAGAAATTTAAGCAAAACTATTTCCCACTAGTATGGAATACATATTCCTTAAGAATGGAAGACTGGTAATTATCAACGTGAAGCTTGCTCCGCAACAAAAAAAGAAACATTTGAAGGTAATCAATAGATGGTCAAAAGCATTTTCTTGATCATATCCCGAATTAACTGGAATAGATCCTAGGATATACACCAACCCCTCCATGAAGCCTAAAAGACAACCACAAAGGCATTTGAACCCAAAGCTAAAGCAAGTAGTCAAGGAAGAAATTGAATAGCTTCTCAAGGATGGGTTCATATACCCCACTGTTGATAGCAAATGGGTTAGCCCCTTAGTTATTGTGCCTAAAAAGGGAGGCAAATGGAGGATGTGCATAGATTTCAAGTTACTGAATATGGTAACATTCAAATATCACTTTCCATTGGCATTTGTTGACCAAGTCTTAGACACCATCACAGGGCATCACTATTACAGTTTTTTGGATAGATATAGTAGATATAACCAAATACAAATAGCCCCAGAAGACCAGGCCAAGAGTACATTCACTAGTCCTTAGGGAATGTTTGCATACAAACAGATGCTATTTGGCTTGTGTAATGCCCCTGCAATGTTTTAAGGATTAGTTCTAAGAATATTCCAACAATAGATACAAAACAATGTGGAGGTCTTTATGGACGAGTTCTCCACTTATGGAGCAAACGTTGATCAAGCCTTGGATTGATTAGAGCAAGTGTTAAAAAGATGTGTAGAAACCAATTTAAGGCTCAATTGGCAGAAAATCCATTTGATGGTCCAAGAGGGAGTAGTACTAGGGCACAAAATCTCATACACAGGGATATAGGTAGACCCTGAGAAAATCAAAGTTATCCAAGGAATTACTCATCAACCGGAAACTATCAAAGATATTCGGTCATTCCTTGGACACACTAGCTACTATAGGAGATTTATTGAGAACTTTCCAAAGGTTTCCAAACCATTGGTAGAGTTAACAAAAAAGGATGTACCTTTCAAATGGACCATGGAATGCAAACTAGCTTTCCAAACTTTAAAGCAGAAGCTAGTAGAAACACCTATTCTACAAGCTCCTGACTGGTCCAAACCTTTCCATATCATGACTAACGCATCCAACTATGCCTTAGAAGCCATACTTACACAGTTAGATGACCAGAAGCATCCTTATTACATCCACTGTGCACGTAGAAGTATCGCTAGTGCACAACTTAACTACACTACCATAGAGAAAGAATTAATAGCTATAGTGTTTGCACTAGAAATGTTTAGATACTATGTATTGGGATATAAAGTATATATACATACAGATCATAGTGTAATAAGGTCCGTCATGAATAAGCCAATGGTAAACCCTTATATCATATGATGGCTTGTAATCTTATAAGAGTTTGATCTTACAATGATCGATGGTAAAGGCACCGAGAAGGTAGTCGTTGATCATTTATCTCAATTGCAATGGGACACAAAGAGGATGAATATCCAATTTTTGATTATTTCCTAGATGAATTCCTCTTTGCTGGTGTAGTAAATAATCAATCACCCATGGAGACAAACTGGTATAGTAGCATTCTTACCTATCTCCTCACCCAAAAAATACCACAAGAGTTAAACCTTAAGAAGAAACAATAGTTTCTTCACCAAGCCAAGTACTTTATATAAATTAATGGGCAACTTTACAAAGTATATTCTGATGGCTTGGTTTGATGATGTGTTCCCGATATAGATCAACTACGAGTTCTCCAAGATGCTCATGAGGGTCCTTGTGGGGGTCATTACACTGGGAGACGAACGGCCATCAAGATCCTCATTCTAGCAATCATTCCCCCATCATGTTGACAGTGCTCACAAGATTGGATGAATTAATGGACATCCCAAAACAATGTAGGCCAATAATATCCAAATCTAGATTATCCTTATTTTGCTTGCAAACCAAGTATTTTTAGGTCTCCTTCTTTTGTTTTTCCCCCTAACTTTAATTAAGGAATCGTTTGGCCAACCGTTGGTCACGAGGGACCGTTTGGCCAATAGTTGGTGACAAGGAACTGTTGGGCCAACCCTTGGTCATGAGGGACCGTTTGGCCAATAGCTGGTCATGAGGGACCGTTGGGCCAACCCTTGGGAATGCAGGCGTGTGAACAAAGACCTCTGGAAATGGGTATAAAAACTTGAGAGGGAGAAGGCTCACCTACTACTGAGGTGGGGGATCTCCAATCCAAGAATAAATTCCTATTAGCCTGGGACACTAACGATGGAAGTTGGTGTACAGCCATCATCGACTACACAAGAGTGATCCATTTTAATGACATGATTTATAGATACATTTTCTATTTAACCTTCTAGTTCATCAATAAAAATGTTGAAAAATATTGGTAAATGAGAAAATCTTATTTTACTCTTATATGTTTGCATATATGATAAGATTTATAGTTTCTTCACCTTGTAAGGATCCACAATAATGGATCCAACCGTTAGACCCTTCGACATTTGGGGAATTGATTTTATGAGGCCAATTACACCAATGTCTAATGGAAAAGCTTATATTATTCTTGCTATTGATTACCTCACTAAATGGGTAGAAGCATCTACTGTTAAGGATTTTACATCATCTACAGCTACACAATTTGTTTAACAACAACTCATAAATAGGTTTGGTGTGCCTCCTGCACTTATTTCAGAAAATGGTATCCACTTCACAGGTGCAACTTTTTGGAAATTAATGCAACGCTTAGGCGTTGAACACAAACTAACAACATCATACCACCCCCAAGTGAATAGTCAAGCCGAAGTCACCAACATGGAGATTATGAAAATATTGACAAAAACTATTAGCAAGTTTAGGCAAGACTGGAGCACTAAACTGAACAATGCTCTTTGGGCATACCGCTCCACATGGAAACTCCCTACAGGCTACTCTCCCTATGAGTTAGTGTACAGTAAATTACCAACGCTTCCCATTCAAACTGAGCTCTGTACACTATCCATGGCATGTGACCTCAACCTTGACCTTGATCTAGCATAGAAACAACAGTTGGTACCCTTAACTTGATAGATGAAAACCAACTAGCTACCCTATCATCTAACGAGTTGCACAAGGCAACCAATAAACAACGTCATGACCTAAGGATTAGAAAAGGTAAATATCAACCGAGAGATAAGGTTCTCTACTGCAATCCCACACATGCGCCACAATATACTAAATTTCAAACACTGTGGGAAGGATCTTATATTATTTATTCAACTTCTCCTTTAGGGGCCATGACAATATACAAACCTGAGAGCCCAAACAATAAGTTGTTGGTCAATGTGCAATAAACCAAACCTTTCCATAAGCTTAGGATAGCCAATACACATGCTACCTATGTTAATGGACAACCTTGCTCACTATTTCAGATCTCCTCCTTCCAACTCAGTCATGGGGGAGATAGCCACCTATGCTACCCATTTTAGGCCCTCAGTTCTTTTTGAATTTTTGTTTTACACGTTTTTGTTTCACACATTTTTTTTTACACATTTTCCAACTTTTCTTATTTTTGTTTTACACCATCATTCATATTTTTACTATTTCTTTGTTTGCTTAATTTACTTTTATTTGTCATCCAATAAGTGCTCATGATGGTGGATTGAATTATATCATATTGATTGCTAATGTTTGGTTTTTACCTTTGAATTATGATGTTGATATTAAGGTATGGTTCTTTTGGTAAAACAGGTAATGAGTCCATGTCATCCACTCAT
Source organism: Gnetum montanum (assembly GCA_015680685.1). Classification (NCBI taxonomy): domain Eukaryota; kingdom Viridiplantae; phylum Streptophyta; class Gnetopsida; order Gnetales; family Gnetaceae; genus Gnetum; species Gnetum montanum. The sequence continues at coordinate 4,961 of MNCI01036134.1, read as the reverse complement.
CCATACAACTCTATGGTCTCCTTTGGCTTGGAAATATACAATCCCCTTTTTTCTAAGTAAATTTGTTAATGAATTGATGGTTGGGTACTTTTCAAACCAAGGAAAGACTCAAAGGATGAAAAGGGTGTGACTTCAAGGGGATTCGATGCATTTGTGCTAGCCATTCTCTTGGGTGCTTGGATGCTTTTTCTTGGGTTTTCCAACATTCTAACATTGTTCAAAAATCTAGAAGTCGAGTGAATAAAAATAAGTCTTTGCATGGTGTGGTTCTCATGCAAAAAAAAGTAAGAATTCAACGCACACCCCTTAGACATAATAAATCAATAGGGGCTACAAGCACTGGTTATGGAACTAGAAAGAAATGTTACCCATGCTTGAAGGTTCCTTCTAACTAAGGTCCTTTCTCGCTTCCTACTTCTCCATCTCGCTCTCCTCGAAATGGTGGGGACTCTTTGTAGAAGCATTCTTGTTGCTTCAAGTGGATGGATTGGTCAAGTGTGTTGATGCGAGTTCACTGGATGTAGTTTGTTTGAGTATGGATTANTAAGGTATGGTTCTTTTGGTAAAACAGGTAATGAGTCCATGTCATCCACTCATCCATACAACTCTATGGTCTCCTTTGGCTTGGAAATATACAATCCCCTTTTTTCTAAGTAAATTTGTTAATGAATTGATGGTTTGGTACTTTTCAAACCAAGGAAAGACTCAAAGGATGAAAAGGGTGTGACTTCAAGGGGATTCGATGCATTTGTGCTAGCCATTCTCTTGGGTGCTTGGATGCTTTTTCTTGGGTTTTCCAACATTCTAACATTGTTCAAAAATCTAGAAGTCGAGTGAATAAAAATAAGTCTTTGCATGGTGTGGTTCTCATGCAAAAAAAAGTAAGAATTCAAAGCACACCCCTTAGACATAATAAATCANCATTTCTTGTTTCATCCCCATCCATGTAACGCATTTTATTGCCATTGCCGTTGTTATTTTTCCCATGTTTCTTGTTCCTCATATTTTTCCATCTTATAGCTACCAGAGGTTCACTCTTAGTCGTGGGGGCCTTGGCACAATTTTTTCCATTTTACTATTCACCTAACCCCTACATCTTGTGTAGTCACCAGTGATAAATCTTTGAGCCACTTCNAGAAGCATTCTTGTTGCTTCAAGTGGATGGATTGGTCAAGTGTGTTGATGCGAGCTCACTGGATGTAGTTTGTTTGAGTATGGATTAGGGATGAGTTCTGCTCAGTTACATTAACCATAAAATACACAAGGGACTTTACACAACCTTGTTCTTGGGATTCCATTCCATTCTCTCCTCTCCATATTTCTTCCCATTTTTCCACCTCATTGTCGGTTTTATCATTAGTCCATTTCTGGGTTGATGCATTATTTTTCTTTGGTGAATTCTTGTGGGTAAGTATTTAACTCTTGCTTCCAAATGACATTCTTAGAGCCTACGGACTCTTTGATTTGTGGGTTTGTCAGGGCATAAAAGGCATGAGCCTGCTTTGGGGAGGACCCACTAGCATTCCTTTTTGGTGCAATTGTTAAGTTCTTTTCCTTGCACATTTCCTGCAATCAATCATTTCTTGTTTCATCCCCATCCATGTAACGCATTTTATTGCCATTTCCGTTGTTATTTTTCCCATCTTTCTTGTTCCTCATATTTTTCCATCTTATAGCTACCAGAGGTTCACTCTTAGTCGTGGGGGCCTTGGCACAATTTTTTCCATTTTACTATTCACCTAGCCCCTACATCTTGTGTAGTCACCAGTGTTAAATCTTTGAGCCACTTCCCATAACCACAACTCAACCAATGCGCTTCATATCGAGGCAAGGTATCAACTGCATTATGGTTTATCTATCCTTGCTCATTTGTGACTGTGTTATGCATGCATATGGTGATCATACAAACAATGGATTGGGCTTGGAGGAAGCACTCAGGATGGACCAAAACTGGAGCATTTATGAAAGGAGCAAGTCTGGTGGTGTGGCTATGGATAAACAACAGAAGACGCAACCTCAGCATTGGTGACAACACACTTCATCTTCTTTCTCTCTCTTTCTCTTCAAGCTGCCAAAGAAAGGCCTGAATGTCATTTATGTACAAGTGCTCACCACAATGGTCATGAATAATAATGTTGTAATATTCTTATTGATCCATTCACTAGGCACATTGAGTTTCTCATCCCATTCCACCATTAGCTGTCAATTGGTTAATAATCCCATACCTTCCCAATATTTTGTAAGGAACTCAAGGACAAGTTTTCATTTAGTCGTGGGGGCATGATGAACCATGATATCAAGTATGTGATATTGCATTCACAATATTGGGTACATGATATCAAAGCCTACCATGCGATGTCGGATACTCGATATCGAGACTTGCCTCCTTTCTTGTAAATAAGAGGCAGGCACACTTGGTTTTGTAGTTAGATAGTTAGCCCTTAGCCAAACTCTTGCCTTTTCTTCCCTCCATAGTTAGAATTATTTCTATGTGCCCACAGTAGGAGTCATCAAATGAACAAATCTTTATTCAAGCATTGTGTACCTGAGCATACTTTGTGTACGGCAATAAAGACGAACTTCATGATAAACCTTGCAGCATCCAAAATAGATTAGTTAATGTTAATTACTGTTATTAAATGCTTTCTTAGTTAATTAATGATTCTCTCTCATCCTACAACTCTCCTAAGTAAGTACACTTAGTACAATCACTTTGAGCATGCGTGTAACACTTAGTAACCTAGTAACAATTAGCATTTGGTAATCCCAGTAGTGTTGCACTGGTTCAGGATGTGTACGGCAAGTGAGAATAGATACTAGTGTTAAGATTAGTTAAAGCCTAGTTATTTAGTAGTTAAGTTAAATTACTCACTTAGTTATCTCTCTCTCCTCCCTTATTAGCAGCGAGACAAAAACATAAAAGCTATAAAAATCATATGCCTCAATCTTACTTAACCATACAATCATGACATACAAGTAAGTTTGGGAAGATAACAATCAACCAATCTATCCTTGTTCCACAAAGGCACATAGGCACTTAGTCCATGGAATTCAACCGGATTGTGTGTGAAACACTCATATTCATATGGTTGAGCGTAGGGGTACCTCGCTACTCATCAGGTTCCAACATCCGCTCTCCCCCTTCCTTGAAAATATATATTTCTTATTTTTCCAATATAATGTCTTTAGGTGTACCCATAGTCAAATTGTTTTGGTTATAGCATCCTCCTCCCTTACCCCTATCCTATAAATAGATGTTAGCTTGTGTAGTTTTAATTCAATTGCTATTTATATTTTACTAAAGGATGTTTTTAACTTCACATTTTTATCTTGACTTTTTAATATGTTGTTGGCTATATATTATGAGGTGTACTTGTAATTAAATTGTTTTGGTTTTCAACATTCCTATCTCCTAAAAGAATATGTTGCACATATATTTTTAGTTCAACTACTATTCATATTTTACTAAAGAGTGTTTTTATTTATCTTTTGAATATGTTGTTTGTCTCTAGGCTGACATGGAATGCATGTAGAATCAATATTAAAGCTATGGATCTATTTTAACAAATCCTGATATTTGGTACAAAAGTAGAAGTGAACCTTTATGTTAAAATATGCGGCTTGGTTGCAATGAGTTATCATCAAGTTTTGGTTTTAATATCATTAAACTATATTATCAACTAGTAAGGGATGTCATATTGAGGCATGAACTTGTAGTTACTCTTTAACTACATGTGAACTTGGTAGTGTTTGAATCCAATTGTGAATGTGTCATTAACCTATCTTCTAAGATTATACATTGGTACTTTAAGGTATATGAATATTATTATATCATATTTTAATATATTCAAGTATTTTTTGAGTTTTTCCTAACTTCTTATTAAGACTTGTAACTTCTAAGAGGTGAGTCCTACTTGTTTATGTTAATGCAATTTTTAAATGCTTTGAAATAAATGTCAGAAACTGAATATTCACATAATTTTAAATTTAAAATATTATCTCAATGACTTGCTACCTTTATTCTAATAAAATCTATTAAATTAACAATTTTAGAATTATTTTCTAAAATCTTAGAAATTTCAAAAATATAAAAATTATCCCCAAAAATCAATTTCATAAAGTCATTTTATTAGTGATGTAATTATCTATTTTTAGAAATTCATGGCACAAAATGTTTATAACTTTTTAAAAATGGCATTATCTTTAAATACATTACATTTAATAAAGTTATTTTACCTTCACTTCATATTAATGTTATGGAAGCTTTGTTGTAGCCTTCTTCCAAGTATATGGATTAGTTTTTTTGTTATTTTCATCATTCACTTGGTAAGAACTAAATTAACATTAATTCCTAAAACTTGGATATCTTATTTTATATTTTCATTCCAAATTTGTAGGTGGTGAAGCATTTTTTGAATCCACTACAACGTCATTGTAGCTACGATGTCCTACATATAATGTATCTAGGGCTAGTAAAGTTTCTAAATATCATCAACCTACCACATTAAATGCATCATTTTTAGTCCCGCAATAGAACTCTTGTAGTTTGTTTTTGTTACACTTAGAATTTGTAATTATACAGTCTTATTTAAGTGGATTGTATTTGGACACCATCTATGAATGGCGATAAGATGAAGATTAATTTCTATTCAATGCAACACTTTGACATAGCTTAAATTTACATTTCATGCAAATTAATTTTCGATGTAACTTAGTTAACATTTACTTTCTCTACCCACTTAGTTAATAATTTACATTTCCTTGTACATTAATTGCGTAGCATGCGTATGACTAGTTTCGAGCATGAATATGTTAACCTCGTAATCAACACTTGGTAACCTAGCAATGTTGGTGTAAGTTTAGGATATGTATGGTAAAATATTACTAAAATACTAAAATATTAAAAATCTAATTTAAATTAAGTTAAATATAGGAAGATATCAACATGTGATTTAACACTT
>MNCI01036133.1:0-31888 GCA_015680685.1 Gnetum montanum | reverse complement strand
GATGAATATGAAAATTGCATCTCAATGAAAAACCTTAAATGTAACTAAAACTAATTTTTTTACTAAAATGCAACTAAAATATCTTGGATCTATTGGACCAATTTCAAAATCCTTTTTCTGAATTTTTTTAATTATTAATTTATAATTAAGTGCTACCTAGTAGAATTAAATGTGTGAATGTGTTTAAAATTTGTTTTCCTAAATAAAAATGAGAAAGTTGAACCTAGTGTGTGGTGTATATCTTAGAAGTTACAAAATCTAGATAGGTTGCAAATGGGATATGCAACCATTATTTAAAAAGAAAGAAAGAAATAAAGAAAAGTTAGAATCCAAATAGTCCAACACACAAAAAAAAGTTAAAATTAAACTAGTTCATGATAACCATAGCATTTTAAATATAATTAAAAAAATTTCTATTTCAAATTTGTTGTTACTCTTTTAAGATGATTAGTATATGCTGTTATTATCTTATATAATCTGAAAACTAGCTTTGTTCTATAAAGAATATCATTTTTAGAAATAATGTACGAAATTTGGATGTAACGTACTTCCCCAATGCTCATGTATGTGTGATAATTTTTATTTGCTTTAGTCTTGAAATATTTTATATTTTTCATTGATGATTTATTTGGTATAACTTACTATAACTCCTTAGTTGTTTATTGGTTGAATGTCTTTTAACAAAGACAACTACTTCATCCAAGAATGGTACATATAATCTCCAAGAAAAATTCCTAACTAAGAATGTACTAGAAATTTTCAAACATTTGCTATTTGAAATGTTTTTATAATATTCAAATAATGGAAAGTGGATTTTTGGCTAAGATTCATTAACTCTACAGTTAACTAAATATTGTAATCAATGTCATATTTTTAAAAATTAAATTGTACAATAATAAATGACATTTCTTTCTATGTTTATGGTAAAATGTCAAGTAGCAAACGAGAACTAGAAGGTTTTTGGGAATTTGCATCAAAAGGGGGTTTTCCCCCAAGAATATTTAAATTGGTCTTACTTTAAAAATGTTCCATTTACATGGATTCCTAAAGATAGACTTCCTAATTTCATTAGAAGACAAGAGTTAAATGCAATTTCACCAACAAAGTTAAATATGAATAACACAATAAGGCAAAATGGAAATGAAACATTGCATACAAAATCAATGATGCATATTTAAGAATTGTGTAAATTAAATGATTGATTATAGATTTAATTACATCAAAAATTAGATATAAATATTTAATTTTAAATTTTGTAAATATTTTATTGTAGGTATTAATGTCAATTTGGTCCTAAAAATACATTACAACCAAAAGACACTACATAAAAGAAAAGAAATAAATTTAGAAATAAGGCTGGTTGTCAGTATCATTTCATTGTATGTATTATGAATTTACAACCTACATTTACATATTTTTTTTATAAAATCAACAAGCATATTGAAAAAAATGGTACTCTTTGTCATAGTTTACTATGTCATAATAATGTTTTTAGATCAAACAATCCTTTATATCTATTAAAGGATCTAAGAACTACCATAGTAAAATAATATTATAAAGGTATTTTAGCTGATGTTATATATGACACAAATATATTAGACTTATTGCAAAAGAAAAAAAAATCAAGATTTTGTGTATTTTTCAAAGAGAGATAAGTTTTTTTTTTCATAAGGGACATTTAAAATATATATAGAAAAGAGATGCAACCAAGTTATAAGTTTCATGATAATTATTTTGAAAGTGTTCAATAATGGCATGAAAAGTTTAAAGATTTCTTATTCTTATATCATCATGGTAATGAAGGTTCTAAAATAATAATTGGTTTTTAGTCACCATGAATGCATCGAAAAATGATAGAGTTATCTCATAATAACATTTTAGCAATGGATGAAACTTTTAATACAAATAAATATGGACTTACATTTTATACAACTATGATCTTTGATGCATACTACATGGGGGTGGCACTACCTTAGATTATTTATTCTAAATATCAAAGTATTCATATATAGTTTTGACTAAAGATTCTAAGAGACTCATGCCAAAAAACTGAGTAGACATGGAAAGTGAATGAATTTTTCATGGATGATTCCCTTGTTGAAATTGAAGCAATAAAGTTAGTATGAATACCTTTACTTTTATTTTTTAGATAAAATTCTTGAAACTATTATTCTTTATTATATTTTTCTATAAATTTTATCTTCTAGTTTCTAGTTTTTAGTTTCCTTTACAATTATTTAAACAATTGTCACTATTTTTTATTTCTCAATACTATTCTTGGTTGTCATATTTTTAAGCATATGACATGTTATCCAAGAATGAAGGAAGCAACTTTTTGCAAAGGTGAAGAATAAAGAAACTCGTACTATAATGTTTGAAGGACTATGTAAAATGATGCATTAATGTGAAAATGAAGAAGATACAATAGTACAACTAAATTCATTTATAACAGTCTAGAAGAATTGGTCCTCATTTATTGGCTATCTTAAAGTACATTGGATCAAGAATAATAAATTTTATAAGTTTTAATTTTTATTTTGCAATTCAATAACAATGATTGTTTATAATATTTTATCATGTGTCTTTTAACTAACATAATTAATAATTGTTAGATATCTGGGAAAAGGCATTTCATAATATTCCCTATGCAGAACAACATACTAATAATGCTATTAAGTCATAACATGGTTTTTTGAAGAGAATATCTATATGATTCTACATGATGAGATGTGAGTATACTCTATATCCAACCATACGAATTACAAGAGTTCATGCGCTATCTAGTCGAATTCTGTAGACATTAAGTTCCTAAGTACATTGGTTCTAGGGGGTGAATTCTAACCATGATGATCGTTGTCTTCCCAACTACACTTATGAAGCTTAGTTGTATTGTTAAGTGTAATTTTGGCACATGATTTTTTATTATTTTATATTTTATTCATCTATGATTAATAATAAGTTGAAACTCAATTTATGAACTAATTTAACTAATCTAATTGCTAATTAATAACTAACTATCCTAACATAAACATCTAGTCCAACTTTCTGTACATATCCTGAACGCATACAACATTGCTCGATTACCAAGCATTGTGTGCTGTTGCAATTACCAAGTAATATATGTTATGCTCGAAGTAGTCATACTCATGCATTTAATATATTTATCTTACTAAGTTAATTAATTAAAGTCTTACTTATCTTAATTAATTGCTTAATTAATGAAAATAGTAAATGCAAAAATAAATCATTAATCTATTCCCAAGTGCTACAAGGTTTGACCAAAAGGCTTTTCTTTATTGTCATTCACACTAGTGTGCTCAGGTACATCAGTGCTTGAATAAATATCCATATACTTTCTAACTCATGCTACAAGCACTCAAAAAAATATTCTAACTCTCAAATGATAAAATTTCAAGAGCTCTACTACAACTATGGTAAGATGTCTCATAAACATGGTTGGTGAGCACATATTTATAGACTTTATTGTGGATCTACGTTGACGAGGCCTCATAAATGTAGCAAACACTACATCAATGTGGCCTTGTCAATGGGGCAACACTATGTTGATGGGGTTGTGTTGACGAGCTATGTCAACGAGGCCATGTTCAAGGAAACTCATCGACGAGGTGACATTGATAGGGGCCCATCAATATGATACTTTGATGCTTTATCATACCCCCATGACTGAATGAAAACTCATCCTTACATTCCTTTACAAAATTGAAAAGGTATGAGATTATTGATTAACTCTTGGCATAACAAATTGACATAAAAAAACTAAGTTCCTAAGTGTATAGATTGACATCATTATAAAAATTTTTGGTATTCATGACACAAAATTAAACACCATGACATGACTACTTAAACTGGACAACACCTCCTCTAATGGCATGAAGGTGGTTGAGAAGATCAAATAGTCCTAGGTGGTGGAAGCTCCTGAGGTTTTGAAGGACCTTCACTAGATTCTAGCGTGCATGGTGGATGAGGCAGCTATGACTATCTTACTGTAGCTACTACCTCCAGTGGAAGGTGAAAGGCATCTAGTAATGTCTTCATCTTCTCCTCCTTACTCTAGGAATCATTCATAGTCCACATAGCATTACTAATGTGGCTTGGAATGGGGATATTCTACGAATAGGGCATTACTAGGAATAGCTCCTTGATGTTGATGAACTAGGTAGTGAATTGTTTGCATTTGACATTGAATGGATTTATTGCATTCTGCAACTCCTAGTAGTCATTGATTATTTTGGCTAGGTTCTTAGAAGTAAATCTCTAATCAGTGTATTTACCCTTGATAACTTAGAGTTTAGCATTTTCCACCATAAGCGTTTGCTCGATGTCCTTGTGTTGCTTGAACTCATCCTCATACAACAAGTATGAGCTAATCACTTGCTTTTCTAGTTTTGACTATGGCCGTCTAGTAGGAAACATAGCCAGGTTTGTGTACCAGAGATTGAAAAGCTTCATATATTCAATAATTTTCTTTATGTGCAACTCTTTTAAGTGAATTTCTACTTTATTGTACTAATCAATGCCATTAATGATGGGTTGCCATAATTTGCATCCTTATTAGAGTAACTAGAGATTCTTGTTCACCTTTGTATTCACCACTTGAATGTGTCTTTCATTTGCTTCCTTATGTAGGCCAACTTGGTCTCTATAGTGATCTTTGACTCTCTTGAGTTTGAGAGCCTCTAATTTCCAAGTGGCTACCTCTATTGTAGTCTTTTGGTAAAGGGCAAAGACCTCCTCCATGGAGAGGTTTCTATTCTCAGCTATTAATCTCCTTAACTTTGTGTTTGCTTTGGGTAGTTTCCCCTATTGTTGATAAATAAAATTAGTCAATTTTTTTATGTGCATCAACATTTCATAGGCAATGGTTTTCTATGGTTAGTTGCACATTCTCTTGATGGGTTAAATCCAAGGCCTTTTTAATTTTATGCTAGGTGGCCTCTACCTAGGATCGATAGAACATCATCGTCTTCATCACATCCTCAACCCCTTTCAACCTAGTGTGAAGTTGATTAAGAGCTTCATCTTTTGTCAATGCTAGGTTGAAAAATGCAGGGTTGGTAATCTAGGCTCTCAATTTACCACCTTGCTAGCTAAGCATTCATTTAGCTCCTTGGTTGCTTTGAGTTGCCCTTCCAAAATAATGTTTTTGCTCCTTACCTCTAGTAGCTTTAAGTAGGTTGAAGTTATACTATCTGAAAGGTCAAAAACATCTAGAAGTGGTTACCTAGTTCCTACTAGTTAATTCAATAGTTGTTCATGTTGTTTTGTGTTTAATCTATCACTTATGATCCCTATAGACATCTACACATCTTTAAGTGCAGTGATGTCTAGTACAGCTATCATAGGTGCATTGAGTGTTTCAACAATTCTATTAGCAACCACCTCTGCTACTATTTCTTACCCTTGGTGTTGCATCACTAGTACTGTTGTCCTCTCTCCCTTCTCCAAGAGCATCAAGAAGGTAGTGGCATTTCTAGAAATCTTTGGGAGTTTCTACTTTTCTAAGAGAGATACTATTAGGTCTTTGATGCTAGGATTTGACCTCATAGACAACTACATTCGTTGGGCTTAGAAAATGGATCCACCTCCTGCCATTAGGCTAACTATTTGGGCTATCTTATTTAGATGACTCATTGTTGGACAATACATAGATGGGTCTCCACCACTTGTCCCTACTTGTTGCTCTTTCTTGTTCAAGAGATATTCTTAGTATTCATGTAACCTTTGGGATGTTGTAATGATGTTTGACATAATTTTCTGAGTGGTAGGTGGAGGTGGTGGCTACTACTCCTCTTCTTGGATGGTTGTTGCAAGGGTTTTGTCCTTCATCATCTCTACCCAATTAGCAGTCGAGACACATTGGATAACATCGTTAGTGTAGTGGACTATTCCTCCCCTTTGACATAGTTTTCTGATGAGGCATGGGAAGGGAAGTTCCTTTCTTCCACATTCATTCTCCTTGAATTGTTTCTCCATTTCCAAAAATATTAGCTATGGAAGGTTGACTGGGAATCTCCCACTTAGAGTAGCACATGCATGGGCATAAAAGACAGTGATCCTGTTGGGCCTCACTATGGAATTTAGGTGAAAGGCCACAATCTCGTAGTGGATTCTTTCTATCTATGTAAGCACATCGTACTCCTTATAGTTGACACCATAGCATCACCAAACCCATTCCTTTTTGATGTTGGGATTTTCTTGCATCGAAATCTTGGTGAGCTTCATCCAAATTTTAGGTAAATCAAGTGCCTCTACAATGGCCTACATCGAGTAGGACACTAATATGTCCTTGATTTTGATCATTAAACTAGCTTTCCTATTGTTCCAAAATAATAATGTCTCTCCCATATGCCACTCCTCACTGGAAGTGATAATTGGCCACATGGGAGAGGTCTTTAATTGGTGTTGTATCCTAGGTACTTGCTCTAAGAAAAAGCCAAAGTTCAACTCTTGGAGCACTGTCTTCTAGACCTCCCTTGATTTGATTTGATTTAGAAAGGACTTCATCAAGGTCACCTCAAGGTTTACTTGTTTAGCTGGTACCTCATATCAGTGGGAATGTTCTATTGTTGCCACTTGTTCTAGAATTTGATGAATAGACTTCACTTTGGCCTCTTCCCTAAGAGGTCCCATGGCATGGGTTGCACTTGGTTCTTCCCAGGTCTATTCTTGGACCATTTCTCTTCTTGGGCATTTCTCCCTTGGTTGAAACGGTCCTCCTTCCTATGTGTGTTTGCCTTTTGGTGCCATCTGTGATAACAACACATTTGCAGATTAGTAGATATAATGTGTAACTTAGAATATTTGAATACCTTATCTTGTTAATTAGTTATATTGGGCTATAGCTGGACCATGAAATATTGATTATTTTATTCTTAATTAATTAATTAATATGTACTAGAGCTCATTGGAAGGGTTTAACTTTTTTAATTTGGTGTTTAAATGTTGATTTCTTAGTTAAACCTTTGTGGGAGTTAGAAAAATGGCAAAAACCTTTTCATCAAAAATGATACATTTCTAGCCCTAGTAACTAAGAGCTTACCTTTGGAAGCTATAGGATTGAAGAAAAGAGTGATTCAAACAAATGGTTAGGAAGTTATGGGCTTTGGAAGGTTTTGGGCCCTGAAAATTACAAAGCCTCCTTTCGTGTTTGAGAGCAAATGTGGAAATTTTTAAAGGGGTTCACTCATATTTATAGTAGTTTTGCATTGCATCAATAGGGCCATGTATATTCATGGGCTTCATTAAGAGGGTTCCATTTATGTGGTTCATAAAAAAAATTCTCAAACTTGAATATTTTGAAAAATACAAGAAATTTTTGAATGAATTTTGGATCTATCGAGTCCTAGAAAAGCCAAGACTATGATGAAATCATTGAAGAGGATATTTGAAAGCTCAAAATTTCAAAAATTTAATGGAGAATGTTTGAATTAAAGAAAATATGTAAAGTAGCACATGGTTAGATGCAAAAGATGGGTGTACAAAAGATTCTAATTACAAAAATGCCTAAGGATAAGGTTCTTAATGAATCCAACTAAGAGATATGCAAGTGGGTCCTTCCCATAGTAGGCACATGATTTGTTTGCCATTGCATAACCTCAACCTAAGGATTTTGTGAATCCCATAGGTGATTAATGGTTGATGAGAGTTAAAGACCAAAAACCCAAAAGATTCTACCCAAGAATTCAAGTATGTCAGACAAAGACACCAAATAAGAATATGGACACTGGTAGTGAGGTGAGTTATGGGAAGCATGGATGAATGATGGAGAATGTGGAACAGAGTTCTAAATTAAGGTCATAAGAAGTTCCTTATGGATTTGTGTTTAAACAACCTAAGAAGATCCATCGTTAGTCTAGACCAAAACCAACTACTTTTAGTGACTTTGCATTGTCACTCCAACGTTGATCCACCCCTTTGAGACATAAGAGTGCTTCCATGGAACAACACTATTCCTTAAGAAGAAGAAAAAAGAAGCAAGAAGTGAGAGAGGGCCTTAGTTAGAGGGGACCTTCAGGCATAGGTAACATGTCTTTTTAGTCCCATAGCCAGTGCTTATAGCCCATTTATTTGTCTAAGGGATGTGCTTAAAAAACCCATCATGTTTATTTCCTTTCTTTCTTTCTTTTATTTTGTTTTGTTTTATTTTATTTTATTTTTCTTTTTGGATGGGAAGCATACCATAAAAAGACTTATTGAACTTCTTGTTATTGGTCAACACAAAATGGTAAGAAATCCATGAAAACACTCATGCAGACAAGTAAGTAGAAGAGTACAAAGAGTATTGAGTCCCCTTGAAGTCACACCTTATGCAAACCTTTTAATACTTCATAATTCTTGAAACTACCAAGGTTACAAATTTATTAAAAGCTTATTAAATGAACAAGGACCTCATATTTCCAAAATAAGAAAAACCATAGAGTTTGTGGATGGGTGGATGTTGTGGACTCATTGCCTATTCCATGAAAAAGAAACCATGTCTTAGTGTGAGTGGTGAGGTACCCCTATACCCAACCATACGAATCACAGGCATTCACATGTGATCTGGTCTAATTCCATAGACTTTAATTGCCAAGTACGCTAGAGCTAAACAGTGCATGCATGTTGTCCATTCATTGTCTTCCTAGTCCCACTTGTGGAATGCAATTGTATGGTTAAGTATGACTGAGGCATTAGATTTTTATTATTTTGTGTTTTATCAATTTACTTGCCTAGAATAAGAATGAAAGTAAGAGTAATTAAATGCTAAGTAAACTATGGTCTAATCTAGCCTAACACAAGTAATTGTTCCCACTTCCTGGACACATCTTGAACTTCATATAAACACTACTGGGTTATTAAACGCTAATCATTTCTGAGCTACCAAGTATCAGATGTATGTTTGAAGGGGTCATGCTTGTGGATTTTAATTAGTTTCTTAATAAATCAAAATTAATTGATGAATGAATAACATTAATGTAAACTGAATGAAATCACAATATATATAAATGCATAAGAAAGAAAGTCTCAAGTGTTGCAAGGTGAATCAAAGTGCTCATCTTTATTGCCAACACAATGGTATGTTTAGGTACATCAATGCTTGAATAAAGATCTGATCACACTTAGACCCCCTACTATGGGCACTTAGAAAATATTCTAACTCTCAAATGAATAAGCTATAAGAGTTTCGCTACTTGACTACCAAAAAATACTCCCAATCATGTGCCCAAGGTTTGTATTTATAGACCTGAGAGTAACCCTGTGATATCGAATATACGATATCACATCTTAGGCTGCGATATCATGTACCTGATATCGCAGCTTCTTCAATATCAAATCATATGAAAAACATGATTTATCATACCCCCACGACTGAATGAAAACTCATCCTCATGTATAGAAGAAGAGGAACAAGTCCTTGACAAAATATATTAGGAGGTGTGGACTATTTGATTGATATGCAAAGTGACATAAAGAAAATAGAAAAATACAGAAGTGCCGGAGCATACAACATTACAATTGTATACAAAATTGGATGTTCATGACAATAGGAAAGAACACCCTCAGATCCAATGGACATCCAACCCCTCTTGGAAATAGAAGAATGAGGGAAAGGTAGAAAAGATCCAACGATTATGAACAATCTCCTATGAGTAATATTGTTGCATCCTTCTTGGTGAAGATAGTCTCATTTCTAGTCCATGCTCCCCATTACAATCACAACAAAATCAAGGATTAGTATATAAAGTGTAACAAAAAATGGGTAAATACCTTATCTCATTAGTGATTTTATCTAGTTGAGTTGTGATTGTGATAGATTGGTTGCTTGATAGTGTTAGTAGGAAGCTTGATGAATGGGTTAAGTAAAAGAAGTGGTCCATGAAACTCAGAAAAAGCTTAACACAAGGAATACTGGGAAGAGGGTATAGAAATTCACCACAATAAAAAGAAGAAATTCAATAACAATAGTTGTGAAGATGCATACAATTGGATGGCATTGATGGGGTAAATAAAAAGAATTCGATTATAACAATGTCTAAGGGTAAAGAACTTAACTTAACCAAATCAAAAGATATGCAAGTGGGTCCTCCCCAAAGTAGGTACAAGCCTTTTATGCCCTTGAATAACTTCAAAACATGGAGTCCGTGGACACCATGGATGATTAATAGTTATGAAAAGTTAAGTACAAAAACCTAGAAGTAATTGATGGAGAAACCCAACACATCAAAACATAACATTGAATCAAAACATGAAATCGATAGTGAAGTGAGGCATGAAAAGTAGAGATGGAGGAGAGAAAGAATGGAATGGAGTTCCTAATTACGGTCACATGAAGTCCCTCATGAAGTTTGTGATTAAATGACTTGGTAGGATCCATCCTCAGTCCAGACCAAAACCAACCACCTTCAATGACTTTACATTGACATTCTAAGACTAGTCCATCCCTTGAGATACAAGAATGCTTCCATGAAACAACCATCATTCCAAATTGGAGAGAAAGTAGGAAGTAAGAAAGGGTGTTAGTTAGAGGAGACAAGACAAGTCCCATAAATAGTGCTTGTAGCTATTTTATTTGGTCTAAGGGATGTGCTTTGAATTCCCATGTTATTTTTTTGAATGAGAACCACACCATCCAAAGACCCATGCATTTTTTCATTTATTTTGTTCAAGGTGTGTGCTTCAAATCCTCATTTCGTCTTTCGATGAGGACCACACCATGTAAGGACTTATTTGAATTCCTATTGGGTAATGACATAGAATAGTGAGAAGCTAATGAGAATACTCCCACACATAGGAAAATAGAAAAGCACAAAGAATTTTGCATCCCTTTGAAGCCACACCTTGTCCAAACTTTTGATTCCTTCCTAGATCTTGAAATCACACAAGTTACCAATTTATTAAAGTTGCATTAATGAAAAAGAGATTACAAATTTACAAAAGAAGGAAAACCATAGAGTATGTGGATGGGTGGATGATGTGGACTCACTACCTATTACATGTAAAGAAACCATATCATAGTTGTCAGTAACGACATTCAAAGTTAGAAACTAGAGATCAACAATAAATTTACAAATGAAACATACCATCATCGAGTAGCACATTACCATTATACCTGACATCTTATTAGCAGAAAGAGTAGAGAGACACATCAAACACAAGAAAATATAAAAGAAAGTAAAATATTATGCAATAAATATAAAATATATTAATGATGGTGTAAAACAAAAACTTAGAAAAGATCAATAACCTAAAAAACAAAAAGATGTAAAACAAAGAATATAAAAATAAAAAATTGTAAAACCAAAAATGTGTAAAAAAAAAAATTCAAAAGACTGAGGAGCCACTTAAAGTGTTAGTATGGATGGCCATATCCCTCATGACTAAGTTGGAAGGGGAAGATTTGAAAGATTGAGCATGGTTGTCCATCTGGCGAGGTTTCTGTTGAGTTGGTTGGCTTGAACTCATGGAAAGGTTTCACTTGTTGGATGTTGACTAATTTTTTCTTGTCCAGGCTATTAGGTTTATAGATAATCATGGCCCTAGATGGAAAATTCTCATCAATAATGTAAGGTCTTTTCCACAATTTTTGAAATTTGGTTCGTTAGGGTACGTGTGTAGGATCTCAGTAGAGGATCTTATCACCTAGTTGAAAATTGACTTTTCTTATTTTGAGATCATGGAGTTTCTTGTTGAATGACTTATGCATTTCATTGGATGATAAGGCCATTAACCAATTTTCATCTAGCAAGTTGAGGTTCATTAGTCATTCTTTCTATGCTAAACTTAGATTTAGGTTAAGGTCATAGGTTGTAGAGAGTGTATGGAGCTTAGATTGGATGGGTAGTGCTAGTAGTTTTTCCTACACGAGCTCATAGGGACAATAACCTATGGGAAGATTCCTTGTGGAGTGATAGACCCAAAGGGCATGGTTTAATTTGGTGCTCTAGTCCCTTTGGTATTTTCTAATGGTGTGCATTAGAATTTTTGTAATCTCCTGATTAGTGACCTCAACTTAACCATTGGCTTGGGAGTCATATGGTGTTGTAAGTTTGTGCTCAACCCCTAAGTACTGCATAAGTTTCTAGAAAGTAGCACTAGTAAAATGAGTTCCATTATTAGAAATTAATGCATGAGGCACACCAAACCTATTTATGACATTTTGTTGAAAAAAATGAGTAACAATAGTGGATGTACAGTTGGTGACGACTGCTACTTCTACCCACTTAGTGAAATAGTCAATTGCAACTATAATATATGCCTTTCCATTTGACAAAGGTGCAATGGGACCCATAAAGTCAATGCCCCAAATATTGAATGGCTCAACAGGATGAATCCATTGTTTTGGGCCTTCCATTTGAGCTGTCATTCCACCATACTTCTAACAATGATCACAAGTGTGGATGAATTGATGTGCATCCCTGAAGATTGTTAGCTAGTAATATCCTGCCATTAGAATTTTTATGGCTATGCATCTTCCTACATAATGGCCTCCACAAGGGCCTTTGTGATCATCCTAGAGAACGTTAAATTAATTTGTGTCAAGGACACACTAACGTACCAAGCCATTAGGGTAGACTTTGTAAAGGTTCCCATTGATTTCCATGAAATGCTTAACTTGTTGAAAAAATTGTTGTTTGTTTCTGGTGTCCAACCCTTACGATAGTTCTTGCTTGAGTAGATAAGTAAGGATGGTATCATATCATTTTACTTCATTAGGAATTTATGCATTAATAGCCCCTACAAGGAGAGATTCGTTAAGGAACTGATCAAATCATGGGCTCTCTTTCTCCTTGTCATCCCATCTTAGCCATGATAAGTGATTAGCAAGCACATTCTCTACAACTTTTTGATCTACCATCATGAGATCGAATTCTTGCAAAATCATGAGCCACCATATGACATGGGGGCTCACCATTGATTTATTAATTAGAAATCAAATGGCACTATGATTTGTGTGCATGAACACTTTATAGCCAAGCACATAGTGCCTGACCTTCTCTAATGCAAACACCACTACCATCAATTCCTTTTCTATGGTGGTGTAGTTTAGCTGTGCACTTGTAATACTTTGTCTTGTGTAGTGAATGTAATATGGAATTTTTTTATCATGCATCTACATAAGAACTACCCCTAAATCATAATTTGATGCATTAATCATCACATGAAATGGTATAGACTAATCAAGTGCTTGTAGAATTGAGGTTTCAACAAGCTTCTGCTTCAGTTGTCGAAATGTTGTTTCACATGTAGGGATCTAGAGAAATAATGCATCCTTCTCTATTAATTCCACCAATGGCTTACCAATTATGAAAAAAATTTGATGAAGCACTAGTAGTAGCCCATATGACCAAAAAATTACTGCACTTCTTTAACTATTTTAGGTTGATAGGTTATTCCTTGAATGACCATTATTTTTTAAAGGTCCACCTCGAATCCTAATTTTGAGATAAAATGCCCCAAGACTGTGTCTTCCTGGACCATAAGATGGCTCCTTTGCCAATTAAGTTGGAGGTTTGTTTCAACACATCTTCTCAACACCTACTCAATATGGTCCAAGGCTTGCTTGAACATAGCTGTATAGGTAGAAAAGTCATCCATGAAGACTTCTACCCCACTATCGATTTGTTGTTGGAAAATGCTAAGGGCCAATCGTTGAAATGTGGCTGGGGAATTACATAGACCAAATGGCATCTGATGGTAAGCAAAAGTCCCCCAAGGACTTGTGAAAGTTATCTTTGCTTGGTCCTCTGGTGTAATCTAGATTTAGTTATAGACACTATAACCATCCAGAAAGCTAGAATAGTTGTGCCTAGAAATGGTGTCCAACACTCGGTCAACAAAATGAAATGGAAAATGATCTTTAAAAGTTTTCATGTTGAGTAACCAAAAGTCGATGCACGCCCACCATTTTCCTCCTTTCTTGGGCATGATCATGATTGGATTGACCCATTCACTAACTATGACAAGGTAAATGAATCCCACCTTGAGGAGTTGTTCAATCTCCTCTTTGACAATCTACTTTAATTTGGGATTCAAACGTTGATGTGGTTGTTGTTTCAACTTAACAGTAGAGTTAGTGTATATCCGGTGCTGGCATATTCTTGGATCTATACCAATGAGCTTGGAATATGACTAGGTAAAGGCTATTGACCATTTTTCCATAGCCTTCATCAACATTTTATTTTCTTTTGCAGCAAGCTTGGCATTAATAATGACCAATTTTTCATTTTTCAAGAACACATAATCCATTCCAGTTGGTAGTGTCTTCAATTCAAGGGGTTCTTATTTAAAATTGTTAGGAATTTCCAAATCTCCCCAATTGACATCATCATTTACTCCTTTAGAGAGCTGGTGA
This sequence comes from Gnetum montanum, assembly GCA_015680685.1. Taxonomy (NCBI): domain Eukaryota; kingdom Viridiplantae; phylum Streptophyta; class Gnetopsida; order Gnetales; family Gnetaceae; genus Gnetum; species Gnetum montanum. The sequence goes on along the minus strand of MNCI01036133.1, from coordinate 17,535 downwards.
TAAACTTACTCAAGTTAATCCATACATCATCATTTACTCCTTTAGAGGGTTGGTGATGAACCTACTCAAGTTCATCCATACTTGCAACATATTTCTACATTAGGCCCTCAGTAGGTTCCATGCACAATGTACTATTGCTAGAATCAGTTGTCAACCATTGGATGCCTTCTTGTTTTGTGGTTTCCACATATAAACATCTTTGGATTTTAGCTTCTGGTACACATTGCTTGCATGCAGAGATAGATGTTCACTTCATTGACCATAACTTTTGCACACAATGGCATCCTAAATCGTTGTATGTCATACATGGAACCCTCTTCTTCTAGATCTTTCCAAATTTATTTTCTTTAGATATATCCAAGGAAAGATCTCTAATGCCCATTTTGGCATAACTGGTGCTTAACCACATCCTTCCCATAATAAATGGGAAGTCCCCCTTGCAATTCTCAACCTTGATTACTAGGAAGTTGGTGAGATATGACCACCCACAAATAATGGTTACGATGTCTTCTACCAGTTCCAATGGAACAGTGATGGATTGGTCCACTAGTTCTAGCTGGATGTTACTCTTCTTCAAGCGAGGAAGGTTCCACATCATGTACATCTCATGCGAAATTAGATTAACACCAGAACTAGAGTCAAGAAGAGCTTTACAAGGCTCATTTCCAGCAATTTGCAAGGTTACTAGCTTGAATCCAATCAAATATAGCATGGGTGAACATTACAATATGGATTTGAGAGGGATTTTGGTTTGAAAGGAACTCGATTAAAGGTGCGAGAGAGGAAGGTGGAGGAGCAGGGTTACCAACCACTAATGTGTCTAAGGGCTTTGATGGACTATGAGGCTGGAAGAAGGATCTTTTATTTGTTCATGATTCCAACCCGCTTGGTGGGTTAACTAGTTGTAGATTAATTGCTCTCATAGCTTATCTTTGTTGTGGGTGGGTAGGCAATTTAGCCTACATGGATGGAGCAAGTGGTAGCTATGTAGGAGATGGAGGAGTAGGTGCAAGAACAAGTGGAGCATGACAATAGGAAATGGCATCCCTCCTTGGATAGGGTAGTTGGTACACTTCATGAGGGTAGTGGTGAGGTTGTTAAGTGGCAACATGACAAGAGGAGTTTTGTGGAGATGAAGGTTGCTGAACATAGTAACCATAGGGATCTAGTTGCCAATAAGGAAATTTCTATCTCAGAGGTGCCAAGGCCCAAAATTGTGATTCCTACCACTACTGATATAATTCATAGGATTGCAGTGGAGTTTCACCTCAATAGTACTACTGTGGTTGGTGGAATTGTCAAGTGTTTCCTTGTGGATAAGGTAATCTTTTAGGTGTTTGCCTTTGTGCAAGTCATGGATGTAAGGCATACACCCTAGATTCCTACAAGTGTGACACAATTGGACAATATCCCTTGGGATGTTCATATTGGTAGATGTTGCACCCACCATCATCATCCGAGTCACTATCCACAATCATCTTTATCACAACCATTTTACCCTTACCCTTAGATCTAGCATGTTCAACTTCCTTACATCTCTGGCACTCATGCTCACCACTTTGCTCCTTGGACTCTTTAGCAATTTTTAAGATAGCCTAAAACTTATTATCCATAAAGTCCCATAATTGGTCAACATTAGTCGTGATTCTAGATTACAATTTTTTGAGTGTCAAGTTTTTCTAATTAGCCACCTCATCTCTGGTTAATTCATCCTCACTGTTACAAAATTGAACCCCCCTTTTGTGGATAGAAGGGTCTATATTGTATTCCTCTACACTTTCTAACTTCCTCAATTCTCCCTCTTCCTTAGCTACTTGCTTAATTAATTTTTGGATCTGATGGATTCTTAACTATATCAATCTTTATTGGGCATAGATGCCAAGGATTTTCCTTATTTCAGATTGCAAAATGGCAAAGTTGATCAAGCTAAGAGTATCCATGGCTGGGACACCTATGCAGTAGAGAATAGTATTGGCCAATAGTGGCATCCAAGGGCTCATGGTTTTCTTGTTTTCAGCCTTGTATCTACTTCCTTAGATTGGACACTCAGAAGTATGTTTGATATTTATCATTGAACAATTTTCCATTACCTGATTGATTCTAGTTCCAAGGATCAATACCAGTTTTCTACTTCTTTTATCAGTGTCCTTGGAAATAATTTCAACTTCTGCCAGTCGTTCTCAATATTCTACAAGGCACATGCATCTTGGAAGGCCTCAAGATGATTTTTCAGATCAGCATCGGATCCTCCCTCAAACCAAGGGATGTTGTTTATGTCTAGCCTCTTTATTCTACTATCCTTTATGTACCTTGTTGGAATCCTCATGGCCTCTACAATGTTTAACATGCCCCAAGTGGGAAGTAGAGGTTCATCAAGGCCATGGTAATGGTGCCTACGATGTTCTCTACTAGCCCTTCCTTCTTGGTGATGGGTCTCCCTGGATTGCCCATGCCTTTGGTTGCAATTGTCCTGATTATCCATTCTGTTGCTTTGGTACTATCGGTCACTCCATCACATTCATGCCCTCTACAGCTAGAATCTGAGCTAGAAGAAGAAGAAGAAGAAGAAGAACAAGATGATGAAGGGGAAGAGGAACGAGAACTTGCTCCACATTGACACCTATCACCCTTCCTTTGATGATCATGATCATGATAATGATCATAACCTCCTTTTCCCCCCTTATCATGACTTGCCTCTCCAGATCCATTTTTTTTCATTGGATCCATTATGACTAGAACCTAGAATATGAATTGTGGATTGCACATTTTGGTTGAGTGCCCCCTAAACAAAGTTAAAGAGAGGAGAATCACCAAATAAGTGGTTATCTCCATCCAATGGGGCAAGCGGAGGTGGAAAGATGTTTGACCCTTTGCCCTTCACAAGCTTGTGTTGGTGCTCTAGTTAACAATCTCTTAACATTTGTGCTTTAGTGGGATGATAATCCCTTGAATCAGGATCTCATATCTCATACTCTCCGTGAAAATGTTGAAGCCCATGTCATGCGAGCATTAGCTGGAGCATCATTGAAAAAGATCAATCAGGTGGCAACACAATGTTACCTTCCTTGTCATGCTACCACAACATTTCATCTTGATGCAAGATAAAGGTGAAGTCTGGTACATACTCATTGGGAGGAGCATATACCACCTAGTATTGTTGAGGCACCTATTCTACCATGGGCAAAGATAGGCTCCTATGAGAAGAAGATATTTTATATTAATGAGTTTATATGCAGTGTGTGGTTAAGATTCAATTTAATTATAATAATAAATTTTTTTAGAAGATTTGATTCTTAGGGTTCAAAGAGTGAGGTTACTAAGTTTTACTTAGTTTATATAGTGCATGTAGAACTAAAGTCCCTAGCAATGGTGCCAATGATGAGTGGCAAGGTACCTCTACGCCCAACCATACGAATCGTAGGCATTCACATGAAATCTAGTCAAATTTTGTAGACTTTAATTGTCAAGTACGCTAGAGCTAAATAGTGCTGGTGTGTTGTCCATTCATTGTCTTCCCAGTCCCACTTTTGGAATACAATTATATGGTTAAGTGTGATTGAGGCATAAGATTTTTATTATTTTGTGTTCTATCAATTTACTTGAATAGAAAAAGAATGAAAGTAAGAGTAATTAAATGCTAAGTAAACTATGGTCTAATCTAGCCTAGCATAAGTAACTGTTTCCACTTCCTGGACACATCCTAAACTTCATGTAAACACTACTGGGTTGTCAAATGCTAATTATTTTTAAGCTACCAAGTGTCACACGTATGTTTGAAGAGTTCATGCTTGTGTATTTTAATCAGTTGCTTAATGAATCAAAATTAATTCCTAAATGAATAACATTAATGTAAACTAAATGAAATCACAATATCTAGAAATGCATAAGAAAGAAAGTATCAAGTGTTGCAAGGTGAATTAAAGAGCTTGTCTTTATTGCCAACACAATGGTATGTTCAGGTACATCAATGCTTGAATAGAGATCTGATTACACTTAGACCTCCTACTATAAGCACTTGGAAAATATTCTAACTCTCAAATGAACAAACTACAAGATTTTTGCTACTTGACTACCAAAAACTACTCCCAATCATGTGCCCAAGGCCTGTATTTATAGACCCAAGAGTAACCCTACGATATTGAATCTATAATATCACATCTTGGGCCATGATATCATGTACCTGATAGCATGTACCTGATATCGCAGCTGCTTCAATATCAGAGCATATGAAAACATGATTTATCACTTAGCCATTAGTACAAAAATTCAAAAATGAAAACTAGACATTAACAAAAAAAAACATTAAGCACAAATCACCATTAGCAATAACTACAACACCACTATGTCCTATTGGCATAAAATATGTTTATTAACAAAAATTAAAAAATCATACTAAAATAAAGTAAAATATATAAGAAAGTGTAAAATATTTAAGAAAAATTTAAATGTATTAATGATGATGTTAAACAAAAAATGATGTAAAATAGGAAAAAATTTTAAAATAAAAAATGTGTAAAATAAAAAATAGAAAAAATGAGGAGCAATGTATGTGATTAGCATGGATGGTTGTTTTCCCCATGACTGAGTTGGAAGGAGGAGATCTAAGAAATTGAGCATGGTTGTCCATCAATTGAGGTATTTTTTGCACTAGCTTGCTTGGGCTCATGGAAAGGATTTATCTATTGGATGTTAACCAACTACTTCTTGTTTAGGCTTTTAGGTTTGTATATGATCATGGTCCTATAAGGAAAGGTTTTGTTAATTATATAAGGTCCCTTCCACAATGTTTAGAATTTGGTGTTTTTTAGGAATATGTATGGGTTTCCAATAGAGAACCTTAGTTCCTAATTGAAATTTCTCTTTCAATATTCTAAGGTCATGACATTGTTTATTAAATGCTTCGTGAACTTCATTTGGGGTTAGGGCCACTAATTGATTTTCATCTAGTACATTTAGGTTGATCAGTCTTTCTTTTTGTGCTAGACTTAGATCAAAGTTTAGGTCATAGAATGTTGAAAGTGTATGAAGATCAGATTGAATTGGAAGTGTTAGAAGTTTTTTGTACACTAGCTCATAGGGAGAGTAGCCAATAGGGAGGTTCCATGTTGGGTGGTATGCCTAGAGGACATCGTTTAATTTTGTGGTTCAGTCTCTTCTATATTTGCTAATAGTTCTTGTTAGAATCTTTGTGATCTTTCTATTAGTTGTCTTTGCTTGATCGTTGGCTTGGGGATGATAGGGTGTTGTTAATTTATGTTCAACCCCCAAGCATTGCGTGAGTTTTCAAAAAGTAGCAACTATAAAATGGATTCCATTGTCAAAAATAAGTGCATGTGGCATCCCAAACCTATTCACAACATTTTGTTGTACAAATCGAGTAGCAGTGGATGATGTATGATTGATAACAGCTATTGCTTCTACCCATTTTGTGTAGTAATCAATGGTGACAATTATATATGCCTTTCCATTTAACATGGGTGTGATGGAACCCATGAAGTTAATGCCCCATATGTCAAAGGGTTCTAGTGGTTAAATCCATTTTTGAGGATCCTCTATTTCTGCGATCATCCCACCATCTCATTGATAGTACTCATAGGATCAAACGAATTGGTGGGCATCCTTGAAGATTGTGGGCCAATAGTATCCTACCATTAGGATTTTTATGAATGTGTGTCTCCCTGCATAGTGGCCCTCTCAAGGGCCTTCGCAAGCATCTTGGAGAACATGTAATTGATCCACGATAGGGACACACTAAAGAACTAGGCCATCAATGCACATCTTATAAAGATGTCCATTGATTTCCATAAAGTGCTTAGCTGAATGAAAAAACTATTGTTTCTTCCTCTAGTCCAGATCTTATGGCATCTTCTAAGTGAGAATATAAGTAAGGATACCATCATACCATTTTGGTTATGTGGGCATTTGTTCATTTATTGCACTAGAAAATAAGAGCTCATCAAGAAATTCATCAAAGATAAATCTCCTCCTCTTTGCTATCCCATCATAATCAAGATAAGCGATTAGCAACTACATTCTTAGCCCCCTTTTAATCTACCATTTTAAAATTGAATTCCTACAAGACCTCCAGCCATTGTATGACACTGGGGCTTACCATTGGCTTGTTCATGAGGAAGTGGATGGCATTATGATTAGTGTGCACAAACACTTTATATCTAAGCACATAGTGCCTAAACGTTTTCAAAGTATACACCACTACCATCAATTCTTTCACTATGGTGGTGTAATTCAACTGTGCACCCACAATGCTTTGACTTGCATAGTGGATGTAATATGGATGTTTCTTATCATCCAATTGCATAAGCATAGCTTCCAAGGTGTAATTAGATGCATTTTTCATTATATGAAATGGTTTGGACTAGTCAAGTGCTTGTAATTAGATGCATTTTTTCATTCCTTGGTCTAGATAAATGGAGCATCTTTCTTCATTAGCTTGACCAATAGTCTTAAGATCTTCAAGAAATTTTCTATAAATTTCCATTAGTAGCTAGTGTGTCCAAGAAATGACCAAACATCTTTAAGGTTTTCTAGTTGGTTAGTGATTCCTTGGATGATCCTTATCCTTTTGGGCTCTACCTTGATCCCTTTTTGCAAAATTTTGTGCCCTAATAGAATGCCTTCTTGGACCATGAGATGGATCTTTTGGTAATTGAGCCATAGATTATTTTCCACATATCTTTTGAGTAGTTTCTTAAGGTAGTCCAAGGTTTGCTCAAATGTACTTACATAAGTGAAAAATTCATCCATAAAGACTTCCACTCAGTTACTAATTTTCTGCTAAAAGATGCTTAAGACCAAATGTTGGAAAGTGGAAGGAGCATTGCATATACCAAAAGATATCTTGCAATATGCAAAGGTCCCTTAGGGACTTGTGAATGTTGTTTTGGCCTAGTCTTCTAGTGCAATATGGATTTGGTTATAGCCACTATAACCATCCAAAAAACTATAATAGCAATGCCCAAATATGTTGTTCAACACCTAATCAATGAATGGTAATGAAAAATGATATTTGAATATTGTCATGTTTAGTAGCTTGAAGTTGATACAAACCCACCACTTGCTAGCTCTCTTTGGCACTATCATGAGTAGGCTAACCTACTCGCTATTCACAATGGAGTAGATGAACCCTACCTTAAGGAGTTTCTCAATTTTCTCTTTGATGATTTCCTTCAATTTTTGGTTCAACTGCTGTTGTGGTTGCCTCCTTGGCTTTATGGATAGATTAGTATAAATGCGTTTTTGGCATATCCATGGATTAATTCTAGTTAGGTCATGATATGACCACATGAAGGTTGTTAGCCATATGTTGACCACTTTCAATAGTTTTTCTTTCTACTTGGAAGCAAGTTTGGCATTAAGTATGACTAGCTTATCATTTTTTAATAACACATATTCTAGGCCAACAAGTAGAGTTTTCAACTCTAAGGGTTTTTTTCTTTTGAAATTCTTAGGGATCTCAAAATCTTCCCAATTGGTATCATAATTTTTATTATTGGAGAGTTGGTGATGAACTTGTTCTAGTTCATCCATGCCTATGACATAAGTGCATGTCAAGCTCTTAGTAGGTTCCATGCATATTATGCTGCTATTAGAATCAGTGGTTAGCCACTAGGTGTCCTCTTATTTTGTGGCTACTACATATTAAAACCTTTGAATATCTACTTCATGTGCACACTACCTACATGTGGAAATAGATGCTCATTTCATGGACTAGAGTTTCTACACACAATTGCACCCTATATTGCTATACGTGATGCATGGAACTCATTTCTTTTTTATCTTTCCAAATGCATTTTCCTTAGATATCTTCAAGGAAAGATCTTTGATGCTCATTTTTACATCAATAGTGCTTAGCCATGCCCTTCCCATAATGATTGGGAAGTCCCCTTTGTTGCTCTCAACCTTGATCATAAGGAAATTGGTAGGATAAGACCATCCACTAACAATGGTCACAATGTCTTCTACAAGCCCCAATGGAATAGTAATGGACTAGTCTATCAATTTAATTGAATATTGCTCTTCTTTAGGTACATCATGTTTTAGACATTATACATCTCATGAGAAATCAAGTTCACACCAGAACCTAAATCAAGAAGATATTTACATGGTTCATTCCTAGCAATCCACCAATAGATAAGGGGACTCCTAGGATTAGATAATTTTTTAGAAAGGTTGCTAGCATGGATCCAATCGGATATGACATGAGTGAGCATAATAGTATGGAATTTCGGTGGCATTTGGTTTGAAGGATTCTTGATGAAATGGTTTGTAGATGATGAGGTAGGAGTAGGGTGACTAGTTACTTGAGTCTTTGAGGGCTTAGAAGGGCTATTGGATTGAAAAAAGGATCCTTTATGAGCATAATTTTTCGAACCACTTTGTTGATGAATTGGTTATATATTGATGGCTTTGGTAGCATTTTGTTACTGTAGTTGGACTAGAAGTTCACTCTACATGGATGGAGCAAGTGGTAGTTGTGTTGAGGATGGAGAAACAAGTGCAGGAATAGAAGGAGGATAAGGATGGAATGTGGTATCCCTCTTGGAATGTGGAGAATGAGTTCTATACTATTTGGGAGGATAGTACTAATGTTGGAAGGGAGAAACATGACTTGAAGAGTCATATGCAAATAGGGGTTGTTGAACATAATACCTATATGAATCTGGCTACCTGTAAGAGTACTACTACCTTGGTGGTGGCATCCCCCATGATTTTGGTTGGTGCCATTGTTGATACTACTCATATGGTTGTGATGGAGTTCCACTTGGAAAATAATATTGTTGTTACTAATGGAACTGCTAAGGATTTCATAGAGGATAAAGCAATCTTTTAGGTGTTTATCTTTTTGATAGTTTTGGATTCAAATTATACATCCCAGACTCTTGTAAGTGTGACAAGATGGGGCAACATCCCTTAGGATGTTCATATTGGTAGATGTCACATCCATCATCATCATCTAATTCAGTTTCCACAGCTTTATCTATTGTAGCAATATTTTCCTTACCCCTTTGATTGGCACATTTGGCTTCCTTACACATTTTGCAATCACAATTACTTCCTGATTCTTTGGACTCTTCAGCAATTTTTAGGACAGCTTGAAATCTACTATCCATAGAGTCCCATAATTGATCTATCTTAGCCAAAATTTTAGAGGTAAACTTTTGAATCAGCAAGGTTTTCTGGTTCACCACCTCATCAAGTGAAGATTCCTCCTCACTATAACAAAATCAAACCTTCCTCTTGCAAATGAAAGGATATTGGTTATATTCTTCTACACTTTTGCATTTCCTCAACTCTTGTTCTTCTTTTGCTACCTACTCAATTAGTCTTTAGATCTAATGGGCTCTTAGTTTTGATAGTATTCCCTAGGCGTAGATCCCAAGAGTTTTTCTTATTTCAGAGTGAAGCCCATCTATGATATGACAAAGTTGTTCCTACTAAGAGTAACCATGGCCAAGGCATTGGTGTAATAAGGAATAATATCAGCCCATGGTAGCATCTAAAGACTCATGTGCTCCTTGCTTCCAACCCTAGATCTGCCTTCTTAGATTGTACTCTCAGGAGTATGTTTGATGCATGTTGTTCAATAGTTCAAGCATTATACTCCACCTACAAATTGATTCCTACTCCAAGGATTGGTACAAGATTTTTGCTTCTTTAATGAGTATCTTGGGAAATAACTTAAAGCTTTTTCTAGTTGTTCTCTATGTTTTGTAAGACATAGGTATTATGGAAGGCCTGAAGATGGTTCTGCAAAACTGAGTTACATTTTCCTTCAAACTTGGGGATATTATTCATGTCTAGTCTCTGAATTTGACTATCCTTTACATGCCTTGTTGGAATTCTCATGGCCTCTATGATGTTTAGCATACTTTGGGTAGTGACCAAAGGCTCATCGTAGCCATGACCTTGATGCTTATGATACCCTCTACTACCCCTTCATTCATGATGACAAGCCTCTCATGAATGCCTATTCCCTAGATCTTAACTTTCTCAATGGTCCCTATGATCATCTCAGTTCCATCAGTCACCTCCATCATGATTTCATCCATTGCAGTTGGATGTAGATCCAAAAGAGGAAGAAGATGATAATGAGGCTAAAGAGAAAGGAGGACTAGCATCATTACAATGCTTGCCACTCCCTCTTCGATGGTCATGACCATGATCATGAGCATGTCACTTATCTACATCCCTATGATGACTCTCTTTCTTAGATCCTCCTTTGTCATGGGATTCATTCTTGTTAGAATCAAGATTATGTATCTTGGACTGCAAGTTCTGTTTTTAACCTCCTTTATATGGAAAATTCATAAAGAAGGGTTCTCCACCATCTTTTTGGTACATTAGTGATGAGTGGCGAGGTACCCCTACACTCAACCATATAAATACGAGCGTTACATGTGCGATCTAGTCGAACTCCGCAGACTAAGTGCCTACATGCCTCATGGAACACTTAAGGTTAATCATTCGTTGTCTTCCCAGACTTACTTGTATTTTTCACGATTGTATGGTTAAGTAAGTTTGAAGTATATGATTTTTATGTCTTTTTTGTTTTATCTCCTATGCTGACGAGGTGAAGGGTGAAGAGACTAATTAACTAACTTTAACTAACTAACTAAGCCTTAATTAACCTAGCACTAGTATCCGTTCCCACTTACCATTCACACCCTGGACCAATGCAACCTTAGTTACCAAATACTAGTCATTGCTGGGATCACCAAGTGTAACGCACGTGCTCAAAGAAGTCATATTGAATGCACTTAACTATGGGAGAAGGGTTGAGAGAGAATTAATTAACTACTAAAGCATTTAAATGATAAAAAATAAATAACAATAAATAAAATCCTATTTAGCATAGTCCATGCACTACAAGGTTTATTCAAGAAGTTTGTCTTTATTTCCATACACAAACTTGTGTTCAGGTACACTGTTTTCTTGAATAAAGATTCATTCACTTTTGGAGCTCCTACTCCAGGCACATGGAAATTATTCTATCTCTGGAGAGGTAAAACTACCAGATTTTTGCTAAGGGTCTAGATCTAGATTAGAAACAAGGGAGAGTCACCTCTTATTTATAGACTTGGCGGTGCACCGTGATATCAGGTACGCAATATCGTAGGAGAAGACGCGATATTGCGTCTCATCATATCCCCATGACTGAATAAAAACTCATCCTCGAGTTCCTTAAAAAAAATTGGGAAGGTATGGGATTATTGACTCAAAATGGAACTCATGGGATGACATGTGAACGGATCATCATTACAAAACATGACAAAACTGGTATTCACGACAACAAGAGTGAACACTTTATACATTTGACATCAAGCCTTATTTGGTAGCTGAGAAAGAGAGAGAGAGAAAGAAGTTTTGTTGCTAATAATGCCAAGATTGCACCTTTCATTGTCCATTTGTAAGCATGCCATCCATCTTGCTCCTTGCATAGCTACTTTAACACCGATCCATTCTAAGTGTTTTCTCCAGATCCAATCCATTATTACATGATTTCCATCTACACATACAACACAATCTTATATTAGCAAGGGTAAATGAATCACAATGTAGTTGATAACTTGCTTTGGTGAAAGGTACTTTGGCTGAGTTGTGGTATGGCTGATTACGGATCTAAAGATATAATAATGGTGACTACCGAAGGTGTAGGGGTTAGGAGAAAATTGAAAAAATTTGGGCCTGGACCCCCATGACTAAGAGTGAACCTCCAGTAGTGATTGAATGGATAAAGAAAAAGAAAAAGAACAAGAAAGATGAAGAAAAAGAGACAACTATAACATCGATGAAATGGATGTCAAGATGGAAATGAAAAAAATAGAGTGGATTGAAAGAATGTTAAGGGAAAGAATTTAACTAAAGCACCAAATATGAATGTTAGTGGGTCCTCTCCAAAGCAGGCACATGCCCTTAATGCCCTGACAAACCAACATTCAAAGAGTCCATAGGCTATGGGAATGTCATTTGGAACAAGAGTTAAAGTCTTAACCACAAGAATTTACCAAAAAGAAAACAATGCATCAACCAAAATATATACTAATGATACAACCGGAAACGAGGTGAACAATGGAGGAAGAATGATGGAAAGAAGAGAATGGAATGGAATCTCAAGAATAAGGTAGTGTACAACCCCTTGTGGATTTCGTGATTAATGTGACTTAGTAGATCCCATTCCAAGTCTGGCCTCAAACAAACCACATCCAGTGACTTTGCATCAATGTATTCGGCCAATCCATCCCCTTGAAGTAACAAGAATGCCATCACGCAAGAGCCACCACCATTTCGACGAAACAAAGGAAGAGGGAATGGGAAGCGAGAAGGGCCTTAGTTAGAGGGAACATGTTTATTTTAGTTCCATAACCAATGCTTGTAGCCTAAATGATTATTTCATCTAAGGGGTGTTCTTTGAATTCTCACAGTTTTTTTAATTTAATTTAATTTAATTTTATGTGTTTATACATGAGAACCACACCATGAAAAGACTTTGTTATTTTTATTTTCTCAGCTTCCCGATAATTGGGTAATGTCGAAGTGGTAAGAAAACTCGAGAAGAACACATCCAAGCACCCAAGAGAATGGCCAACAAAAATGCATCAAGTTTCCTTAAAGTCACACCCTTTTCAATCCTTGAGTCCTTCCTTAGTTTGAGAAATGCCCAGTCATCGATTCATTATAGTTCTTATTATAGAAAGGGATTGTACATTTCCAAGTCGAGAGAGACCATAGAAACTTGTGGATGAATGGATGAAGTGGACTCATTGCCTGTCATATCAAAAGAACAATACCTTAGTATCAACATCATGAATTAAAGGTAAAAATCAAACATTAGTAATCAATAGGAAAACAATTCATACCATCATAAAGAACATTTATTAAATGACAAACTTACAAGATGGATAATACACACACACACACACACACAAAATGAAAAGGTATAACAATGTCGTAAAACAAAAACAAGAAAAGTTAAAGAAATTTGTAAAAAAAAAATGTGTAAAACAAAAACTAAAAAGAATAGAGGGCCCTGAATGATTAGCATTGGTGTCCATCTCCCCCATGACTGAATGGAAAGGGAGAGATCCAAAATAATGAACGCCTATTTGAATTTCTTAGAAGCGTCCAACTTCTCCTAATTGATGTTTTCAGGTTAAGGAGTGGAAGTTGGTGATGCTCATATTCCAATGTATCTATGCTTTTGTTATGGGCATGAGTTATTCCCCCAGTTCGTTCCATGCATGTTGGTTGGTTGCTCTTTCGATTAGCTATCAACCACGGGGTGTCCACTTGTTGTGTGGTTGCTACATATAAGCACCTTTGTCTCAGAGTTTCTAGGGAATACTAGTTGCATGCAGAAGATGCGGAGCATTCCTCCAAGTCATCACCCTCTAAGTCACTATATGTGATGCATGGAACTTTCTTCTTCTCTATCTTTCCATAAATTTTTACCTTAGATATTTCTAAGGAAAGATCATGAATTCCTAGGCATGAATCTATTGTGCTTAGACATGCCCTTTCCATTATAATTGGGAAGTCCCCCTTGTTACTGTTAACTTCTATCACCAGAAAATTAGTTGGGTATGGCCAACCACACACAATGGTAATGATGTTCTCCACCAATCCCAAGGGAACGGTGATGGACTAGTCAGCTAGCTCTAGTTGAATATTGCTCTTCTTAAGTGGAGGTAGGCCAGGCTTTATACATTTCTCATGAAATTAAGTTGACTCCAGAACTTGAGTCAAGAAGAGCCTTATGAGGTTCATTCCCAGCAACATGGAGGTAGATTAAGGGACTTCTAGGGTCAGATAGTTTCCTGGGAAGGTGGCATACCTTGATCCAGTCATTTATGGTATGGGTCAACATAACCGTATGGGTTGAGCTCTGGTATTGGTTTGAAGGGAGCTTCAAAGACTTATTTGTTGGAGGAGCATGCACATACTCAACCACTTGTGGTTGTGAGAGCTTTTCTAGGCTTTTGGTTCTGAAGAAAGATCTTCTCTTCTTATGGTTATTAGAACTAGTAGCGGGTTTAAGGTTTACAGCTCTCGTAGCATTACGTTGCTGCAGTTGAGTGGGGAGCTCCCCTTGCATTATTAGAGTGGGAGGTAGTGGAACTACTGCGTAAGAGTGGTAGATGGATTCGGAGGATGGTATGTCTATGGTGTGTCTCCTGGAGGAGAAGGATTCCTTCTGAAATACTCCCAAACTTGGTAGTGACGTTGTGGAGTTGTGTGACCTATGGAGTCACTTGGAGAAACCAGCTGCTGCACGTAGTACCCCATATGGGTCTAGTTGTTGATAAGGGTATTTTTATCTAGGTGGTGGCATCCCCCATGATTGTGGGTGTTGCCACTACTGGTGTTGCCTGATGGGTTGTGGTGGAGTTCCACTTGGATAGTACATTAATGGTTTGTGGAACTATCTTGGGCTACCTTGGGAATAAGGTAACCTCTAGGGTTCTTGTCGTCTGTTAGGTCTCGGGTTGAGTGCATACACCCCAGAATCTTGTAGATGTGAGATGATTGGACAACATCCCTTAGGATGGTCATATTGGTAGATCTCACATCCACTATCATTTTCTGTATCTGAATCCACAACCTCATCAGTGACATTCATTTTTCCCTTACCCTTGTCATGTGCATGGCCTGAATCTCTCCTCTTTTTCTTATCCTTGTCACTACTTCATTCCTCCTTAGACTCTTCTACGATTTTCAAAATGGTTTTGAATCTAGAGTCTAAGAAATCCTATATTTGATCCACCTTAGCTGACACTTCGGTTGTTAGCTTTTGGAGTGACAAGGATTTTCTATTCACCAACTCCTCGAGTGGTGAATCATCCTCTTCATCGCAGAATCTCACTCCCTTCTTTCGGAGGGAAGAATCATGGTTATAGTCTTCCACACTTTCTCTTTTCCATAGCTCTTCTTCTTCTTTGGCTACTTGCTCCAACAACCTATGAATTTCATGGGATCTAAGTTCAAATAGTCTCCCTTGGGCATAAGTCCCAAGGGTTCTCCTAGTTTCATACTTTAGCCCATCTACGAGATGGCAAAGTTGATCCCATTGTGCATAACCATGGCCCAGGCAACGATGTAGAAATGCATAATATTAGCCCATGATAGCATCCAAGGGTTCATGATTACCCTGCTTCTATTCTTGGATCTTCTTATGCAAGTTGAACACTCTAGAGTATGTTTGGTATTTATCATTGAAGAGTTCTAACATCGTACTCCACCTCCTAATGGTTTCCTATTCTAAGGATCGGTACCAACTCTCTGCTTCCTTTATGAGTGTCTTAGGAAAAAAATTTAGTTTCTGCCACTCGTTCTCAATATTTTGCAAGGTGCAGGCATTGTGGAATTCCTGTAAATGATTTTGCGGATCAGCATTGTATCCCCCCTCAAATTGTGAGATGTTATTCATATCCAGTCTCTTGATCCGACTATCTTTTTGATGCCTTGTTGGTATTCTAAATGCCTCCGTTATATCTAGCATACTTTGGGTGGCGAGTAGGGGTTCTTCATGGTAATCTCTCTCATGACATCTATGATGTCTATGTTGTTCCCTACTTTCCCTTCTACGATGCCTAGACTCTCTAGACTACCCTTGTCCTCGCTCTCAACTCTCTCTTCAAGGTCTCTCATTTTGCTTACCCTTATCCTCATCATTATGCTTTTGATGATTGTGCCTTGATGTGGAAGGAGAGGGTGAATGATGTGATGAAGGGGAAGAATAAGAAGAACCATCGCCATGACAATGTTTCTTACCTTCTCTTCTGTGGCTACGGCCCTGGTGGTGATGACGATTTGAATGCCCATCCTTATCATGTGTTTTTGTTCCCTTAGTGAACTATTGGTGTTCATGGGGATCAAAACCAGGGTTATGAATCATATAGCGCAAGTTATGATACCCCACCTCCTCACTATTGTTAGGAGGGGGAACATCATTTGATGGAGAACCTATTATAAGTGGTTTGCCATCTCCAATTTCACTTAGGACTTGTGGGACCCATTTTCCCTTCAACAATGTATGGTGGTTCTTCTGCCATGAGTCCCTTAAACATTTTGCTATTGTGGGATGGTAATCCCTTGTGTGAAAATCTTTTCCAATGTATTCAACGTATAGCTGTGTCATGCCTATCTGTGTTAGAGCACAAAGAAGCATGTCAGGGAATACTCGATTTGGAGGTAACACTATGTTACCTTGCAAATCTCTCCAATGTAGTTGTTCATCCTAATGGAGGATAAAGGTAAAATTCGGTATATTTGATGTGTTGTCTTGAGTATGTATTCATATGATATTACATGTCAAATGGGCATGCTTAGGTTACATTT
Organism: Gnetum montanum; assembly: GCA_015680685.1. Taxonomy (NCBI): domain Eukaryota; kingdom Viridiplantae; phylum Streptophyta; class Gnetopsida; order Gnetales; family Gnetaceae; genus Gnetum; species Gnetum montanum. The sequence goes on along the minus strand of MNCI01036133.1, from coordinate 1,179 downwards.
CCAAGCATGCTATTAAGGTTCTTATCATTTTGAAGGGTCTTGATAATGCATATAAATCTATTTAAAAAACATTTTGATAAGAAAATTCTTATGGATTTGAATTTAACCAAAGCTAAAGATATTTACATACTAGACCATGTTATTGATTTGGCCTCCCTTAATTGATCATAACTAGGAAATGAGGCATCTTCAAAACAATTGTGTGAAATAGTGGAAAAAGATAAGTTTACAAAAAGAAGAACTAAAGAATTTAATATTATATTTTATAAATTAACTTTCAAATGACATTGAGAAAATATGCAAGATTAAAAAATATTTTCAAATGTGGGTAGAAAGTTACATATTTCAAGTAATAAAAGAAAGATTGGTATGTGACAAACATCTTTCTAGTTATATTAGTTCATCCAAATATAAGAAAAAGAAGATGAGATGTAAAAAACCATTTATTTGACTTGAATCCTTTTATGGAGTCTCCTTTTACAATTTAAGAAGTTGAAGAGAAAGATGAAGATGAAAACCTTTCTGAAAAAATTTAGAAAGGTAATCCTAACTTGATTCAATTTATTAAAAATGATATGTTGGTATCATTTTTGTTTGAATTTTTTTAACATACATCATTTTTTTATAGGTGAAAAAATAAAGATTATAGGTGTGGAAGGTAAGATTTAAATATTTGACATAAAGCTATGGATACTGCATACTTCCAAATCTTATTTCTTTTTAAATTATACATATATTTGTTGAGTGAAGAATTTTTTTATTATTGCAGGATATTGGTTGAGTGGATGTTCTTACTATTACTATAAGATATTTGATTTTTTAAATTTTAAACAATATGTTCATACATTATCTAAAAAGGTATAAAAATGCGATGATTACAATCCACAAAAGCCTATTTAATCTCAAAATTGTGCTTTAATACATATAATATGATATTGGTTTAAAAACAATTCTCACATTGATATAAAGTTTGGTCATAAGACATTAATGTAACTTATATTTAAGTAATTCCAGAATTCTTATTTTTATCAAATATAGTTAGATAACTATCTATATACTAATCAGATTATATTAGATCAATCAATCATGTGATAGTAATAGTTAAATGTCCTTTTTGTTTGAGTGCCTAACAGTTAAATGTTTGGTTATTAGATACCCATTGAGTGGATTTTTAAATTC
>MNCI01036132.1:1161686-1188456 GCA_015680685.1 Gnetum montanum | reverse complement strand
GTTGTTGTGGTGTAGACATTTCAGGAATAGTTGGTGGTGATGTAGAAGGAGGAAAAGGATGAGAATGTTGAAATTTAGAAGAAGTGTAAGGTACACAAGGCGGTGGTGGTGTTGAGGACATGGGCTGATAGTATTGAGGAGAATGATAGTGTGACGAGATAGAGTATGTTGACCCAGTTGGGAAAACAAGATATTGAACTAGATAAGCATTTAGATTCGGATGATACGAAGGGTGTCTTTAGTTTAGGGATGGCTTCCCCCATGATTTGGATTGTTTCCACTGTGATCGAACACAATATCTTTGTACAAAATCTAGGTGTAACGTGCTTCCCCAATGCTCATATAAATGTAACAAGATTGGGCATTGGCCCTTGGGGTGATTGTATAGGCAAAGGTTGCATTCATACGTATGATTGGTGGTTGAGCTCTTATTTTCTTCATCCCTTCTTTCTGATTGCCTAATGATATTTTGTCCTGTTTCTTGGATTGTCAAAACTCTATCTCCAATAATATTGATATATTCTCCACAATTTTTATGCATCCATTCCAGCATCTTATTGATCTTTGCCTCGATTTCATCTAATGATTGTTGTACTGGCAAAGATGATTCTTCCTCCTTGAGATGGGTTGATTTCCCCTTTTTGTGATTATGGACATCTGTTAAGTTGAGATTTTGGTCTCGTTGATGTTTTTCAACTCTACCATCTAGCCATTTCTCCTTCTTTTTTTGCTACCTACTTAATAAGCTCTTGGAATTGATGGGTTTGTAGTTCATATAGTTGACCTTGGGCATACATCCCTAGGGTCTCTCTTGTTTCATTACAAAGCCCATCAATGATATGGTACATTAGCCTTTACTTGGAGAAATCATGGCCTAGATAGTTGTTTAACAGTGCATAATATATTTCTAAGGCCATGTCCAAGGGTTCATGTTATGCTTATTTCCACTCTTGGATTTTTTCCTCAAGGCTGACACTCTTGCGTAGGTTTGATATCTTTCATTAAAGAGTTCTACCATTGTTGGTCAATGTCGAATTAAATTTGGTTTTAACGATCTATACCATACTTTTTCTTGGCCAACAAGTGTCATAGGAAAGAGATTGAGTTTTTTCCAACCGTTATCAATGTTGTTCCATGCATAGGCATCATAGAAGGCTTGTAAATGTTTTTTTAGATCTAATTCATAGCCTCTTGAGAAATTGGGAAAGTTGTTTAAATCGAGCTTGGGTAGGCAGCTCTCTTTATGATGCCTATGGGAGATTTGAATAGCCTCTTTTATTTGCTTTAAGTTTGTAGTGGCCAAGAGGGGTTCATCATCATTAAGTAAGTTATGCTTTCGTGCATTGGGATAATGTCGCCTTCATTTATGTTTATAAGAAATCCCCACCTCAGATTACGTACTCCAATCTTCATTGTCATATAATTTGTTGGTTCTCCAATGAATTGCCTCACTAGATGTGGTGTTATTCTAGTCTTGTAGGAGAGGCATGGTTGTGAAATTGTGTGTGAATTTGTATGTGACTTTTTGTAATTATTTCTTCCTAAAAGATATATTGTTAATTCCTATACAACAACTTTGTATGATATAACTAATCTAGATAACTAGCACCATCGCTGACAATGATGCCAATGATGAGTGGCGAGGTACCCCTACACTCAACCATATGAATACGAGCGCTTCACGTACGATCCGGTCGAACTCCATAGACAGACTAGTTGTGGTATCTAGACAATTACTCATAGATCACAGTTCACTATCTTCTCACCTAGACTAGTATTAGCTTTGTCACATATGGTTTAGTCCAGAGTGAGGTGTATGATGTGTTCCTACACTAATGCTACTCCTGGGTATGATGGGAAATAATATCAACTAAGTTAGGAGAGAGAGGGTGAGAGAGAATCTAAACTAGCCTAAGTGCAATGAGCATCTATTCCTTAATCATCCGTATACATCTTGGACCTCATGCATGGCTACCACTTGGATTACCAAGCACATGGCCTAGGTATGCTACTGGGTTACCAAGTAGTTACACTTAAATGCTCATGATTGAGTCGTATTCATTCCACGTTACTAGGAGATAATGGTAGAGAGATATTAACTAAGAAAGTAATAAATAACAATAACAACTAAATAATTAAGCTAAGTGGATGATGCAATGATGAAGTAATCTCGATCTTTATTTCCAGTCATGTGCGTGTCCAAGTACGTCACACTTGAATAAGGATGCCATACAATTACAATCATCACACTGTAGGCATGCATTGGGAGAAAGGGTGGAGAGGAAAAACTGACAAAAAGTCCCTACCTTAATACTAAGAACTAGATTCTAAACCAAATCCTCCTGCCTCTTATTTATAGATGAGAAGACAGGCCACAATATTGTGTATCCGATATTGCATCTAGGCTGCGATATCGCATACGCGATATCGTGGGTGTGATATTGCAGCCAACAATTCATGACTCATCAAAATGGAATTAGATTAGGTCAACGAAAAATGATGGAAAATCTATCTTTGATATTATTTAGTAATTTTTTATTCAACTCTTTTTAGAAACTAATCTAATCCTTGTAATGGTTTTTAATAATCTCCATCTAGTCTACCTCATTCTACCATGTTATTATTTCAATAGTGAATTATTATATCAATATGCACATCTTAAGTATGGATAGAATGTGGCATTCATATGTCAACCATGAAATTTTAAGATTGGTCTCTGATGAGTGGCGAGGTACCCTACACTCAACCATACGAATACAAGCGTTTCACGCATGATCTGGTTGAACTCTGCAGATGGGCTAGTTGTGGTATCTATATAGTTACTCGTTGATCATAGTTCACTGTCTTCCCACCTAGACTAGTATTTGCTTTGTCATGTAAAGAAGAAGCCCGCATCAACCTAGAAGGTGCCTATGGATGAGGAGCATCGGGGGAATGGACAAACACCAAGGATGCTACCATAGTTCTAAGTCAGAAAGAAGGGGAACTGCAATTACACGCTGGTGAGTTTAACAATATATTCGATGATGTGTTGATGGGCGATCCCCCTGTTATCACCCTCAAGGGTTTATTGGGTAGGAGCCATCACACTGTCATTTGCTTTACTCATAGCCTTTTCATAGTTCACCTTAGTCATTACTAATGTGTTTGGTTGCATGACAAACACCACTGTTAATGTTGCAGGACCCCTTCTGATTCATGTGGAGCCATGGGACTAGACCCTTGACAAGTTTACATTCATGCAATGGGTTGTCGATGACATGATCGGCCATCTCAGACAGGTCAATCTTGAAGTAGGTAAGTAAAGTAGCTACGTTAGGCTCTTTTGTGTTGCTACGCTAGAGTTCTTGAGTTTTCTAAACTTGCTACGCTAATGTGATTGATGTGCTCTTTGTGTGGTTACAGCCTCTCGACTCAAATGGGACTTGACACGGGCTTTGAAGGTTGGTGCCATGCCTACATTCCCCCCAAAGTGGCCAAGGTGCCTCGTCGCATATACGACGAGGCTAGAAAATGCGCTTTGCACTCGGCATGCTCCTTGTGGGTGTGTAGGCGCATCATTGAGGACTTGTGGAAATGGGTCCAAAAGGCTGAGAAAGAGAAGGTTGAACTGAGTGTTGAACTGGGAGACCTCAAATCAAGGAATGAATTCCTCATGGCCTATGATACTAATGATGGCAGTTGGTGCATGACTGTGATAGATTATGCTAGATATTGGACAATCATGTGGTACAACAATGAAGCCACTTGAGAAATAATAGATTAATGAATGCAGATGGACTTGTTGGCCTAGAAGAACCAAGATTGGAAAGATTACAGCACTAGAGTTTATGAGTGGAGGCAGTCCCAGAAAAACCATAAACACATGTATAAACTGGAACGTGCCACCTACCGCAAACTATGTAGAGATGCTTCTATGGAGGCATTTACTTATAAAGCATTTGTAAATGCCATTGGTGCTTTTGAGGCCTATAACAAGTTGATGGATCAGGTAAGGATCAGTGAATCTCCTAAACAGGAAGTAGATCTTCCCACAGGTGAAACTGCTACCACCTCCTTTTCTCTGGGACTGCTGAGATGGACGATCGTCGAAAAGGAGAAAGCTGTTGTAGATGCTGAACCAAGTGATAGGCATTGGATGAATATCATGGAGGAGGAGGTCTGGCACCACCTCAGGCTTGGTTTGGATCACCCAATGCATAAGCCATCTTGGGTTAGTCACTTTTTGCTATAGAAAAGGCTTATGCTTTCTAGCTTTCATGTGTTGCTCTAGCTGACTACTTCACTTTTACAATGCAGGTTCCAAATGAAGACGTAGGGCCTGTAGAGGGCAAAAATGAAGAGGTAGGAGAGGGCAATGTAGAGGAAGGCGATGCAGAAGGGAATGATGCAGGAGTGAACGATGCGGGTGAAGATGATGCAGATGAAGATAACCCATGACAGCATGGGATTTTTGAAATTTTGAATTTTTTGTAAAACTTTTGCAAACATTGGAAAAAATTTAATGAAGGAAGTAAATTTTGAAAGAAAATTCATTTTATGTTATGTTTTGTTTTTTCTTTTGATGTTTTAGTTTTAGGCCATTTCGGGCCATGACTAGTTTTAGGCCGTTTCGAGCCCTCGCTAGTTCTAGGCCGTTTCGGGCCATTAAATAGTAGCATATTTTTAGACCATTTCGGGTCGTCATGTAATAGCATAGTTTTAGGCCATCATGTAGTAGCATAGTTTTAGGCCATTTCGAGCCATGACGTAGTAGTGTAGTTTTAGGCCATTTCGGGCCATGGCGTGGTAAGGAAGTGATATGCTAACAATTTAGAAAATGGTTAATTAATACCTAGTGTAGAAATATGGATGAAAAACAAAAAGGTTGTAAATGTACAAAGGATGCTAACTGGGTAAGAGGTAGTGGGGTTGCTATGCTAGGTGTAATTTCTTCTTGGCCCATCTTGGACTGGGCGAGGCATAAGGCCGAGACACTTTGCTACGACCTTCATCTACATCATTGTCCTATGCTTGGAAGGGTAACTCAGTCCACACATTTCCATTTTCTGAACTGGCATGCTGAGTTGGTTCTCTTATCAAATGGTTAGCATCTACAAAGATGGGCACTTCATTCTCAAAGGTTACAACCTCTTCCATATCTACATTATTGATAGCCTATGTTGCTACTTCGTCGCCATGGATTACCACCTCCTTGCTTGCATAGGGTAGATGGATCTCCTGATGAATGGGCGAAGAGATAGCCCTAAGTTGTGCTAACCATGATCTTCCCAAGATCAAGTTAATCTCGGGCATCTCTTCAACCACGATGAACGTTGCGTTTGTGGGGAACTAGTCCCCTTCCACGAAGTCAATATGGACTATGCCTTTTACCACAACCCATGCCCCATTGAACGACTTTAAGGATGACATCATTGTGGGTTGGATCTAGTTAACCAAACCTAGCTTGTCCATAATAGGGAAAGGGATGACATTAGTAGCAGCCCCATCATCGACGTGTACCCTCCAGATCTTATGTTGACCAACCCGAATTATGATAAACAGAGACACTGTAGTCACCTGACCTTTTTCAAGGTCTTCCCTAATGGAATCATTGCAAAAAATCAGTTGGGATGGCTTTGGTTCTGCAGGCACAGAAGGAAACATGACCGAATGGATCGCCTTCTCTTCTGCTAGCATGTTCTCATCGATAGGGATTGCCATTAACATGCAGACCAAAGCCTCACAGTGTGTAGTAGATGTCATGATTAGGTCGTACAGGCTCAACGTAGTGTTTTTCTATTTCAGAGCTTGCTTGACCTGGGTGAGGATGCTCAAGAGGTCTTGGCCACTTTCTAGTTTACTACCTTTCTCCTCTTCTATTCGTCCCAGAAGAAGAATTTCCTAAAGAGGGATAGTTTCAAATTTGGGTTCAGGCCCTCTTAGGCAAGGTGGCAAAATTTGTGCATGGGTAGCAAGGTCATTTTTCGGTGACGATGGTGTAGATGAAGGGGGTGAGAGCATAGGCTTGGAGGTACCTGGGGTGGTATCTTCCCTTAGCATCTCACCAGTGAAGCACACTTCTCATTTCTTAGAATGAGAAAGTTGTAAAGCTATCTTATGTGGGGCAAGGGCTATTGAATGGCTTGGCCCCTTGATAACAAATGGAGCTAATGGTGTTAATGTGCAAGGCGATGGTGTGTTTTTGCTAACAGGTGGTGTAGGGGTGAATGCCCGAGGAATAGATGGTGTAAGGGAAGATGTTCAGGGAGGGACTCTCAGGACAAAAGGTTGCTATAGACTTTGATTAGCCATTGGTAGTGCTGGTGCACTACACTGAGGCACATGGACTAAAAATGGCTACTGGGGAAATCGAGGATTACTGTCAACACCGATGGTGTTGATAATGTAACCAGCAATGTTGGCATTAAGAGGGTCAGTGTAGACATGTAGGGATTGATTCTCAAGATATACTGGATTGCTTTCATCTAGCACCAGTTTACCCTAATTGATCATCCTTTGGATGTCGTCCTTCAATGCTATGTAGTAATTTATGTCATGATCACACTATTGGTGGTAATCACAGAACTGGTCTAGATTGAAACACTTAGGAACTGGGGGCTTGTTAGGCAAAGCCAACAAGGGATTTCTGAGGAGTTCACAGTATCAATGATGCTTCCTAGCTTCATCCTCCGATCGTCTACTTGTGTTGGATGTGCCCTACCGCCAGTAGTTGCTTCAAAAGATCTAAAGGTTTGATGGCCAACGAGGTATACTTTGAGTGATCTTTATGCTCAAAGTTTGGTTTAGGTGGTGCAGATGTCTCAGGTGCGGATGTAGAAGGCTACGGTGTGTTGCCCTATTTTGGCATTGGGTTAGCCGTAGGTGTGGCTGGTTTCTTGTTGTTCTTGTTAATGTTGTTATTAGGTTTGGGTTTGGCCTCATTCACCACAGCGACCACTGTGGTTGTTACAGCCTTACCCTTATCCTTCTTTGTGAAGGTGTTCTTGTATGCAACATAGGCTGGGTCTTTACTTGCCTCAATCGCATCCTGTATGCTCTTAGTTTGGATGAAAGCCTGACTGAAAGTATGCAAAGCAAGATAATATAGCTTAGACCAAATAAAGTCATTTACTACACCCTTGAAGATAGCCATCAAATGGGCCCCCGCGATGGGCTCGTGAATTTCGTTAAGGGTCGTGCTTCAGCGTTAGATGAACTTCTAGACTAGTTCCAACAGATCTTGTTTTATGCTCATCAAATAATCCAGCATGACCTTTGGTCTTAAGTTGTACTTGAAGCACATCACGAACTGGGTCAGAAGCACCTCTAGGGTTGATATGAAGGAGCATAAAAGGGCACGGTACTAGTCCAGGGCTTTTACGGTTAGAGACATGGCAAAGAAACGGATGATCGTATGTGGCCATTGTTGCAAAAGAAGAGACTTAGACCTAAATGTAACAAGGTGTGTGTTGGGATCTCCCTCCCCATTGTATTTCATGAAATGGCGGAGTGACATCCTTGGGGGTAATGTTAATGCAGGAACCGCCGAGTTCATGGGATCATCTTGGTAGAAGTTCATGACTTGTATAGTGTCAGACCTGATAGCTTTGAGGCATTTTATTTCCTCAGTAAGGGTTAGGATAAGCTGGAATGCTTGATTTAGACCCAGGGATGATGCTGATAGTAGGGAAACTGTAAGGGAAGCTCCCATCTGTGGAGTGGCAAGGGCAGTAGCGTAGCCCATCGACGATGCCGTTGGAATGGCCCCTACAAACTATGTTGTTTGTGGCATCCACCAATCGGCAGGCGGTGCTATTGTAGCAGTAGTCAAGGGTTGTGCTATAGGGTTGGCCATTTGCAAGGCCAGTGGAATAGACCATAGCCCTATGTTGGGTTGTACTATTTGCGGGACTTGGTAGGTCTAATGGCGAATGTGAGACATCTGTGATGGTAGCATAGCAGGAGGAGAAGTGAATGGGGTCCATCATGTGGACGGGCCTGCGCCCGCCATTGATCGTGGGATAGGTGTAAATGTAGGAATAGAGGTGGAAGCTGCATGTAACTACAAAGTAGGTATGGTATGAATGTGTGGTAGGGTAGCCATGATTGGTATGTGATGGGATGCAAGAATAGACTAATGAATAGTTTGCGGAGGAATAGTGGCTGAGAATGAAATGGGGGAATATGGGCGTTGGTATGCCAAGGACATAACATGGCTACCCATTGCCGATGTAATCGTGGGTTGCAATGACATAGCCATGATCATGAAGGGAGCGGCAATAGACAATAGGTTCATCCAAAAGGACAGGGTAGGAGGGATGGTGGTAGGGTTGGTTTGACCCCTCCCCCTCGAATTGAGAATCTAGCTCCTCCTATCCATCCTGGAAAGCCTCATCGTGATGAGACACTGTGTCTTGTAGCTCCCCAGGCCTAATCACCTGGATCAACTGATCTAAAAGCCATTGGTTCATTTGTGTTAAAGGGATGGAAATGCTGAGAGTGGGAATAAATTCCTTCCCATTGCAGTAGGTAAACTCGAAGCTACACTTCTCTTTAGACTCTTGTGCATCTAAGGGCAGGTTTGCCTGCACCTTAGTGTAGAGGAAGTTGTATCGCTCGTGTTGTTGGGCCAAGCCCTTAGGTCCTCAGTTTTGGATCCTGAGGGATTGACGTGGCCCCAACCTTGGGCTGAGTGATTGTTTGACACCTATGATGCCTTGAACCGTGAGGGGAACCTCAACATTTGAGGTGTTAGCAATAGTGCTTGGGGAAGTCATTGTCACAAAGCTAAACAGGTTTGCAAATGAGGAAAATGAGGAGATCAGAAGGCAATCAAAGGCTTTACATCTTGTTGGATTCCAAAGGAACCATCGGAGCAACTGATCTATATCACACAATGTGTAAAAAACTGCAAAAGGATGTCACATTTATGCTAGTGCGTGATAGGATACAGAACGTGTGGAAAACTACCATGACACAAAAGGGTCAAGTGGTGATCAGAGGCTTTATGTCCTACAAGGTTCCAAAGGAACCGTCGAAGTGACCGATCTGCACAACACGATGTGTAAACAACCACTAAAGGGTGTCAAGTTTACACTAGTGTGTGTCAGGGTGCAAAACACTTATAGGACTACCATAAGACATGGAAAAGGCACCAAAGGCCCTCCTTCTAGCCCCAGAAAACTATAGCGACTGAAATTGTCAATAGCTAGAAACACTGAGAGGTCGTCGGTCAGACAGTATTAACCCCAGATTCACGTGAGGGCTGTGATGGATAAAATGGAAACGGGATGCCTTGAACAGTCTGGTCGATCAGACAGGAACTTGATCGGTGTCACTAAATCTTTTGCAAATGTGTAATTTGAAAATAATGTCTATAACATAAAATAATGATTATTATATGCAAGGAAATGAAAATGATATAAAATGCAATGATAAGCAGGAGAATAGAGTATACTGGAGTTAAGAAATGCACCGCTTTCAAGAGTACGACTTTACTTTGTCAAGGTGGATACAATCGGTTGTGCGACGTTGGGAAGCACAGATGTCCCAAGAGTAACCAAAGATGTTTAAAGTAAGCCAACTGTATGCTTAAACGTGGATTCATGAGCTAACAATGTAAAATGCTACAAAGGCAATGGAAAAGAGCTAACAGGATGCAAAACGGAAATGCAAATTATTTTGCTAATAGGTTTTTTTTAATTGATTAGCCAACAACAAATAACAATAATGCTCGAAATTGCCAACTAATTTTTTTCTCTTTGAATTGCCAATTTTCCAACCCTTAAATTTGCCAACCCTTTGAGCGTTGCTCGTCAGGGTATTTATAGGGCTAGGAGCATGTGAAAAGTGCAGTTTGGATGCCGCGTGTCCTGGACCTGCAAGATGTTGATGTGTCTATGCTGCATGGACATGCAAAGCTCATTGATGAGCCTGCTACGCTGCAATTACACTATCAAAATTGGAGACGTTGGGATTAGGTGTGCCATCAATGTAGATAAGGAGTGAAGCACACCGATGTAGCGTAGCCACCTGCTACACTGTGCTATGCTGTGGAGCGTAGCCATGTTAGCGTAGCGTAGCTGCTTGCTACGCTATGCTACACCCAACCGCCTACTATGCTGTGTTACATTGTGGAGCGTAGCGTAGCTGCTTTCTATGCTATGCTATGCTATCTAGTATAGCATTTTAGAGTAGCATAGCCACCAGTTCGAGGAAGAAATTTGCTATGGAGTTAATTGCAAGTGCTGGAAGCCTTTGAAGTGTTTTGGCTAGCTCTACATGTTTGCTACACTATGCTACACTATGTAGCATAGCATAGCGTAGCAACCAACATAGCTTGCTCTTTTTCTTAATCTGCTACTTTTCAAGCAAAGAGGAGCTTTGCTGGAGGACTTGAAGCTAAGTGAAGCAATTGGTTTTGAAGGGACGACGGTGCTTGCTAAGTGCATTTAAAATCACTAAGCAAGCTGGGCCTTTCTATCTTGTTTTTGCTACGCTGTGCTATGTTGCGTAGTGTAGCATAGCATAGCACTTCAGCCTGCAACTGTCTTCTGAGGCATGCTACGCTAGATAGTGTAGAGTAGCATAGTAAACTTCTTAACTAGAAAACTTGTTGAACTATTTTGCATAGCTTGAGCACCACCGACAATCCCACACATTGCTTCTGAGTAGACTGTCAACTGGATGAACTACCTAGATGGGTAGGCTGGAGAGTCCATTGGGCCTATCAACACTAGGAGTAGAAAATTTGCTGAACTGGACAATCTAAACTTAGAGCATCTATTTTCTTCCAAACTTACATGATGCTGCCTAAAGTCCAAGGACCTAGTAAAGTAAGAATGCCTTGAAAATTTAGGGTGTTTCACCAGCAATGACACTAATGATGAGTGGCGAGGTACCCCTACACTCAACCATATGAATACAAGTGTTTCACACACGATCTGGTTGAACTCCATAGATGGACTAGTTGTGGTATCTAGATAGTTACTCATTGATTATAGTTTTCTATCTTCCCACCTAAACTAGTATTTGCTTTATCACATATAGTTTAGTCCAGAATGAGGTGTATGATGTGTTCCTAAACTAATGCTGCTCCTAGAGACAATGGAAAATAATCTTTAATTAAGCTAGGAGGAAAGGGGGAGAGAGTTAAAATAAGAGGAGATAGGGAGAGAGAATCTAAGCTAGCCTAAGTGCGATGAGCATCTATTTCTTAATCATCCGTACACATCTCAGACCTCATGCATGACTACCACTAGGATTACCAAGCACATGACCCAAGTATGCTACTAGAATACCAAGCAATCACACGTAGATGCTTGCGATTAAGTCATACTCATTCCATGTTTAATAAAAATTAAATAATTAAACTAAGTGAAAGCTACAATGATGAAGTAATCTCGATCTTTATTTCTGGTCATGTGCGTGTCCAAGCACGTCACACTCGAATAAAGGATGTCATACAATTACAATCATCACACTGCGGGCATGCACTAGGATAGAGGGTTGAGAAGAACTAAGAATGAAAACTAAAAGACTAATCTAGCTTTCCTATCTTAACCTCCTCTCCTAACCCCGTGCTCCTACATGTGTATTTATAGGCCTACACAAGAGTCACCATATCATGTACCTGATATCATTACTTAGGTCACGATATTGCATACCCAATATCATAGATCCAATATCAGGGGTTTGATATCAAAGCCCAATGAATCACAATTCATTCTCTACTTATTTTTGTTGAATATGGTGGAGATACTTCTAAAGTATGTCTCTTTATTTTTTGAATTTCTCCAATAATCTATTGTAAGCAATGAGTCCTTTTACTTGCATTTCTAGCTTTTCCACTCTTTCTATTAGTCCATGTGATTTAATTTAAACCATAGACATGTCACACTCAATTATCTCCTTCACTTCTTAGACTTCCTAGGCTATGACAAGAAATCAAACATGATTGTCTTTATAAAATTGAATTACATATTCAAGTGTGAACTAGCTACTTGGCTTGTTGAGTTGTTCTTGAAGTTGTAATACTATCTATCATAGCCTTGAGATCTCCAATTCACATTGTTGGTTCTTATAATATAGATATTAATTATCTATAAAATCCTATAAATAACTAATAGAAATGCTATGAAATCTCCAAGGATTTAGATTGAAGCATAAAGAAACATAATTGTATAATGAATAAAAATTATTAATTAGTAGCATAAAGAAAATATCAACAACATGGCACAACAAGATTTGTACTACTAGCACAATTAATTAAATAAAATTAACTAAATAAAAATAGAAATTAATCCAAGCATAAAGACATTGATGTTACAGAATAAAATAAGTTGCATAATTAAAAGTTACATAAGAAGATGATTCCAACAATACTTATTTTACCTCAATGGGACTTCGAGAAATAATGATTTTTACATTTGAAATTTGTAAAATAACTAAAATAAAATAATATTATTAAATAAATAATAATATATATTAAAATGATAGCACATTCTGAAATAAAAAATGATCCATGTAATATCTCAGAGACAAAAATTTTATAGGTATCCTACTTTATTATTTATTTATAGAATTAGGTACATAGCCCATATATTAAGAATTTGTATAAGTTTTCTATTTTAAAAAATATAAAATATATAAAAATTATTTTCAAAGTTTAGAGGATCTATCTTATACAAAACTGAGTCACATGTCATTCCATGTTCCTTTCTTGATATTTTCTTGGCTAATCTATGTTCTTTGCATTAAAATGTAGGAGTCGATATCCCTCAAACAAGAAAGATTATCTTATTTTTCTATTCATAGAGCATATAATGTTTAGGCCAAAAGTTTGATTTTTTTTGGGAGGGAATTGATGTTAGATCCCCCAAAAAATTAAATTATATTAGATCAACTAAGAGAAAATTTAAAAGAAAAACCCAATAATTTTGAGGATACCTTTTAGGTTTTCATCCTTACAACGAATCTTGAAAAACATCCCCTTTAGGATAGAAAAAGGATCAAGCCCTATCCTTATTCAGAAGCACCATCATGGGTTTTTACTTCTTACTAAAGGGCTTCTTATAAAGAGAAAGAGAAAAGTATCTCTAAAAATACAAGAATACATCAATCAAAAATAATGAACAAATAGTAATAAAAGTAAAAGGTTTCCAACCTTGAGCCTTCAAAAAAAGTAATACTATAAAATATAAATTAATTATTCAAATTTCACTAGGAGATTTTTTTGCTTGAGGCTAAAACTAAAAAGTGACATCTTTGAGAATATAATATTTAAATCTTGAAAATAAATCATAGTTATGCTATTGTTGTTGGAAAATAGTTGCATATTGAAGCTTCCAAATAGAGTAGAAAATAAGTAGTCAAAGATACTTCCAAATGCAAAGAAAGAAATTAGTCAAAGTAGGTTGATCACCAAGAATTATTTATTGATGCTTAGTTGAAAGTTGTTATAAATTTTGGATGTTTATTTTTAAGTATGTTATGCAATAGGATACTAAAAAAAATATCAAAGAATGAATATTCACTTCTACAAAAAGGACATTGAGGAAAAAAATTCTTATATGTTTAAGTATCCATAGGAAGACCTTGATGAATAAGATACCATAAAAAAGTATGAATTTTTAGAAAGGTAGGATCTCTCTAAATACCGTTGATTTTTAGATGATAATCATATTTTTTAGGCCTAATTGAGTTTATTATGAATAAAATAATTCTTTATAATAATCTCATATGTAACTTTAGGGCTAAAAGAAAAAGAAAGATTTACCATTATTTTAAAAAATATCTAGAAAACCTTGATGCAAACTATTATTAACCTTAAATAAATTCTCAAGATCTTTAAAATATTTTTTTCTCTTTATATTCAAACTATAAAGGCTAGAATTCTCCTTTCATGTAATCCATCTACCATACATATGTAAATAAGAAATTATAAAGATATTAAAGTTTCTCCAAGTGGTACACAATCTAGATGAATTAGTAGCCCAAGATTATTTATTAAAAGAAAGCCATCATGGGCTAATTTGATCAAGAATATCTTTTAAATCTATAATATGATTGTAATTATAATACTTACCTAGCTTGCATCATGTCTTTCAAATTTATTTAAGAACTAGAGAACCAAGAATGGAATTGACCTCAAGAAAAAGAAAATAGTGAAGAAAGTTAGTAGAAGATTAATTTTTATCATTTTTAGGCTTTCCTTGCATAAATATATTTCTTAAAAGGAGAATCAAAACATCATCTCCATCAATGCACTTTACAATTGATGTTTTTATATGAGACATACATTGATTATAGTAACTAATGAGGAAAACTCCTCTATTTTTCTTGCTATTAATGTAAATATCCCAAGTAACTCTATGAAATAATTTTCTATGTTGCTTAACAAACTAAAGAAACCAAAAAATAATACAATCAATTTTAGCATTATAAATTTATGACCCCAACTGTTCTATAGAAATATTATTTAAATCTCTACAATGACACCTCTACAAACTAAATATTGAGATACTTATCACATGGCTGTAAATGATATTTGAATTGATGCAATCCTTGATAAATTAATGATAATGAAATGAAGGATCATAAATCCTCTAATGAAATACAAAATTAGCCTACTACATATGAATTAGAAACAACAAATAATGATGAAAAAATGAAATTTTTAATTTTAAAAATGATAAAGTATAAAATCACAAAAAAATAACCAAGTATGAATTATTATGAATTATGGAATAAAAATTAAGTGTAAAATAAATATAAATAACAGAATATGTTAAAATATTATAGCTATATCATGAAAGGAAGGGCCTTAATTCCCTCCCCAAATGATGGAGTTTTTGTGTTGAAAATTTGACCAAGTATGGAATGAAATGTGAGAGATGAAATAAAAACCAAGTATAAAATTAAACAAAAGGATGTAAAATGTTAAATATTAATATTCTTATGTATAGAGAAGAATTTTAGATTCCTCCCCAGTGAATGAGATTTTTATGTGGGAAAAGAACTTAGTGTAAAAATGCCAAAAACTTAACCAAGTATGGAATGTGATATAAGAGATAGAATATGTTCAATGTTTGGAACATGAAAAAATGGATGATGAATAAAGAAAATAAGATTATAAAATATGGAAAAGAGGTCTTAGATCCTTTCTTGAATACTAAAAATGCTTTATTAATGAATGTCTAAATGTTTTCCTCTTAGGGACGATCAAACTAAAAGCAATAGATGAAAAACTTGAGTAAAGTGTAATTGTTAAAAGAAGCTTAAATCTTTAGAAAAATATGTATTTAAAGGATAAAATTAAATATTTTTAGGGTGAGGTTATGAATGAAGAAGTTGTAGGCATGATCTGGCATCAATTCCAAGCCAACATGGGGCTATTTCAGCCTATGTTCCCATCACTAACACTAGAGCTAAAAAAATTGTGACTCTGGAAAGTGTTGTGGAAGCCTAAAAAATCTAGCTCTAGAAGTTACCATTGAAGGTGAAAAAGGTGTTTAGGAGCATATGGATGCTACTATGGTGGTAGATAATCATGTTGTTAATCTCTTGAAATTTAACAAGTACCCTTAAATCTCAAAATATTTGATCTAAAATTTGTATTTTGAACTCATATTTATAGGTCAAGAGTTGCTAAATTTAAATTAGAGTTGCTAAAATTGAACTTGAAGTTAAATGTAACTTGTTTCTAACTTTAAAAATAGCAAGCTTGGTATTTAGTTTTGATAAATGTAGTAATCCATCAAGGTGACAATATTGTTGATGTTGATGCAACGTTAGTGTTACTAGCACTTGATGAGAATTTAATGAATTTCTTTAAAGTACTAAAAATGAACTTCCATAACTCTATTTGTACTTCTAACTATTTTCATAAGGTGTTGAGGAAGTAGAGAAATTAGGAGTTGGTGTAGGATGCCAATATTAATCATGTTATGCTAAGATCGGTAATGTCAAAGATGTTGACACTAATGCTAAAGCTAATCGATAATGCTAGCTAGCTATGCCAAGGTATGATAGCTAGATGTGCTAGACATTTGGTGTAGAACTAGTTAGAGTAACATCAATGTTAGCATCAACATTGGTGTGGGTACCAACCGCTAACATATTATCCAAGTGGAACTCCACCACAACCTATCGGGCAACACTAGTAGTGGCAACACCCACAGTCATGGGGGATGCCACCACCTAGACAACAATACCCTTATCGGTTAATCTCACATATGCAAGCGTCCGGGGTGTATGCACTCAACCCAAGACTTAACAGATGGCAAGCACCCCATCGGTTACCTTATCCCCAAGGTAACCCAAGGCAGTTCCACCAACCGCTAACATATTATCCAAGTGGAACTCCACCACAACCTATCGGGCAACACCAGCAGTGGCAACACCCATAGTCATGGGGGATGCCACCACCTAGACAACAATACCCTTATCAGAAACCAGACCCGTAGGCTAAAAATTCCAACTCCTGGAAAGTTGGAATTGCACTTGGAAAGTGATGTAGTCACCTCCTATATGCACTGAGAGACTTTCAATGTCATGGAATGCTACATACTAAGGATTTGGAATGATATGGGGTCACAAGAAGTAATTATGAAGGTTCTAGAATAAATCCCATACTTGTCAATGCTTCATACATAGACAACGAAATGTCAATCTCTAGTATGCTTAGAAAACTATTGGAAAAGTATCTTTTTCTATGTCTTGGATGAGTCACCCTCACCTCAAGGATTCATGGTGGACATCAAAACATAGTTTTAGCAAGATTCAAAAGTTTTAGTAATGGTGATGCTAGTACTGATGTTAACGTTAATGCTAACATAGAATCAATGTTAGCTCCTAGAGTTAGAAAATTTTGACCATTTTTCCAACAAAAAATTCTAACATTGGAAATGCCAAAACTAGCCCTAGAATGCATTAGGATGATAAATTTGAAGCACTCAGAGATTCATAAGCTAGTAGAAAGATATGAACTTGGTGTATGAGATGATTTTGGAGATGACAAGATAATTTTTGACATTGTGAGTATTCCATACTTAGCCAAAAATGTCAATTTTTCATGTTTCAAAAAACTTGCAAAAAAGTGCAAATTTTGGAAGCTTGGAGCACAAAAACTATAGCTAATAGGTCATTATGATCCTAGGAGACCATTATACATGTTAGAATGCAATTTTGGTGAGACTCAAGAGTCCTGATGATGGTGATACTAGTATTAACACCAATGTTGATGTTGACGTAGTGTCAACATTAGTAACACTTTGAAAAATTTTGAACTTTTTCCAAAAAAATTTCAAAGTTATTGAAATTAATGTCAAAAAGTTAAGATATGACCTCACATGATCTGTAGAAGCTCAAGAATCTAGAAATATGTCTTGTAAGGCTATTTTTGAGGAATTTTGTACTGCAATATAGAAGGAAACCCAATTTGACATCCTATTATCTCCAAAACTTTGAAACACTTTAATCCTAGGGATCCTAGGGAAAAACTATCAAATTTACTAAATTCAAGCTCTATGATGTTAGGTGAGCTTAGGATATACTATTGGTAGTCTTGAAAGATGCAAAATATATGACAACTCAAACACTTCGAAAAATTTTAATCCATGCTAGGTCCAACACCTAGACAAGTTTTAGTTCTATAGTTTTTTAGGGATCATAGGAAATTAAGTTTATAAGTTGAATTATGAATCCTGATGACTCCTAGGAACTTAGAATGTGCCTTATGATAACATATTTAGGGGATTTGGTGCTCAAATGCTCATGGAAGGAGGTTGAAACAACACTTAGTTTTGATTTGAAGAAAATCAAAAAAGTGAGTATAACATCACCCTCTATTGATGGATGCTACTAAGATGTTGAAGGAGGATCCATCAAGAAGATATTAGATATTGAATTAATAAACTTAAAAATGAAAAAAATAATAAGAAAAAAATAGAAGAGAGGAGCATATTAGGATATCGTAAATACACTAGTTATTAAGATGGTGCTATACCATGGAAAGATGCATGGCTAAATTTGACACTCAAGATGATCAAAAGGATTCCATTTATGATATTCACATCATGTTCCACTTATTTCCTCAAAAAAATTTTATCATAATAGAATAAGTTACTTAATTATTACTAAGCATGCTGATGAGAGGAAAGGAAATAAGATAGAAAAGAGGGTTAGAAGGAAGAATAGAGAAGTGAGAGAGGAAAGATGAAAAATAGACCTAAGAAATCTAGAAAAAAATAAAATTGGGGAATGAAATGAGGGATATCACCTATACATTAGGATGAGTTTCTATGTTGTAGAAGGGGGACATGAATAAATTCCACTCTCTAATAATTATTGATGTTGTATAGATTTGTTTCCTTTCCTATCCTAGTCAAACTCAACACATCCTCACATTGAGTTTAAAATAATAGAACATTCATTGCTTACTACATGAGGTAGATTACATATTAATATCCTCACCATAGTATTCTATAGAAGAAAGTTAGTAGAATGGGATAGGAAGAGATTGGGTAAGATAGATAAAACTTGATGAAAGAGATAGAAGAAAAATAGTAGAAAATAGAAAGAAAGACATAGGAAAAGTAAGATAGGGAGGGGAGAAAAAATAATATAATAAAATATAAATGAGATGAAAAAAATTTAGAGAAAATTTAATGATGCTTAATCTCTCTCTTTTTATTTGATCTCAAATGTAGCATCATTTGTGGTATGCTTTGTTCACTAGGTTTAGGTATTAATTCCCATCTAAATCGAACAAGGAGTATGTTGAGTTACTAAGGCTCTTAACAATGATAAAGGAGCATTTCTAGTTTAGTGAGAACTTGGTCATCTTAAAATTAGAAAAATGTCTAAGGAAAAGATCATCTTCCTTGATGTCTTTAAGTCTAGCATGCTTGTCATGGCAATGTTTCATGACTTCTTGATAATTTTGCATATTTATTTTTACTTCTGTATGATTTTCCTCAAGTATATCTATCTTAACACAACATATCTTATCATTCTTCTCATTTATCATTCAATTTTTTAGGATTGGATGAAGATAAGGTATGTCTAGCTCCACCGATAACATTGCTTTTGATCGATAGGTAAGCATGAATGGGGATCGGCTAGTTGCATTACGAAAGATAGTTTGGTAGACCGAAAGGGCACAAGATAACTAAGTATGCTAATTATGTTGGAATTTTTCAACCATGATTTTGAGAAAGTGAATGAGGCATTTATTGGTTGACTTAGTTTCACCATTGAATTGTAGATAATAGGAAGATGAGAATGACTAAGTGATTTGGTAGTGATCATAGAATTTGGTGAGTTCTTCACTCTTGAATTAAGGTCCATTATGAGTCATGATGTTGAGAGGGATATTAGAGTGAATGATTATATGATTTGAAATACAATGATAAACATACTTAGAAGTTGTAGTTTTTAAAGGAATAGCTTCAACCCACTTAGTAAAATATATAGTGGCGATTAAAATAAATTAATGACTAAAAGAAGATGGGAGACTAATAGAACCTATAAGATCTAGCCCCCATTTCTAGAAAGGCCATACAATTTCAAACATCCTAAGCTCTTAAGATGAAATATAAATAAGTAGTGCATGACGTTGACATGTATCACAAATCTTAACTACCATATGCACATGTCTAGACATTATAGGCTAGTAGTAATATAACAAAATGATACAAGCTACTAGAGATCATGATTTCAAATGGCCTCCACATATGATAATAAACCTATTCTAACACTTTCTATGCTTTGTCATAATGTAAACAACTTAAAACATTGCATGACATGGAAATTCAACATAAAATACCAAGATCAAAAATAAAAAAATATTTAAACGTTTTATTCAGAGCATCCTTTTGTGACTAAGATAGTTGTTCATGAGTTTCTCTCATTTTCAAGTATTGTACAATATCGTAATATTTTTCATCTTCTTTGAGTTAATTAAGCTAATAAATTTTGTATTTGTAAGTGTAATAAGTATATCTTAAGTTAAATAAGATGAATGATCCTTGAGGAAAGTAGCATTAGTAAGAGAAAAAATAGCTAGCACATCAACAACCATGTTTTTTTTAGTGGGTGCATGTGAATAAACATTCGTTAAATTAAGAAATCATAATTTTCACTAAATCTAGATAAGGTTGAAGGTTCTTAACTTTACAAGCATATTCATTATTTACCTTATGTACAACCAATTAGGAATCACCATGCATGAAAAGAATTTTGATTCTACGTCAAAGGACTTAAAGAAAACATTGGTTGAGACCTTCATATTTTGCTACATTGTTAGTACATGAAAAATTATATTTATAAGTTCGATAAATTGGATCAATACCTTGGTAGTTTAGAATAAAAGCCATGATTAAACATTGGGATATATGTAGATCATCAAAATACAAGTATGAATCAAAATCCTTATGTTTTAATGTTATAGTTAGAGGAAGGATTATTTCGTTCTTACTTAGTTCCATAGGAAGTTGTTCAATGGTTATAGTAGATGGTTTGGACAGTAGGGATGAAGTAAGTAGATCCATGATGGCTTGTCCCTTCATCAAGTGTTGGGAAAGATGGGATAAGAAAAATTCTATTAAGAGAGTCTTCCATTTTACCATGTAGTTGTTATTGTATTGGTTGATGGTAATAGATAGTAAAACATTATCTTGGAAAATGAGATGAACTTTTTTCCCCAGTAGGTAGTGTTCCCATTTCTTAAGTTTAAAGGCAAGACCTAAGAAATATTTTTTCATGTTTATGTAATATGTTTTACAATTAAAGAAGGGATGAAATATGTAATAGATAGGGAGATGAGCACCATCTTCACATCATTGACAAAGCATGACTACAATAGAGTAATTAGAATTAGAAAGATAGAGATAGAAAGGAAGATCAAATTGAGGCGTATGGTGAATGGAAAAGTTGGCAAGGGAATGCTTGATTATGTTGAAAGCCTCTTAATACTTCAAGTCCTAGTTGAAAGTTATAGACTATTTAAGAAGGTAAAAAAGGAGATGTAATTGGTAGTTAGATTGCATATGAAATGATGGATGAATTGGAATATACATTGCAGAATAAACATGTCCCTAAGAAACTTAGGTGATTGGTGTTTTATGATTGCTTTGACTTTGCGGGGAATTAGAAATCCTAACATCTTGCCTATTTCTATGGTGAAAATGCACTTCTTGGGGTTCAAGTAGAGGCTATACTTGTTGCAATGAGTCAAAACTAGGTCTAAGTTAATGGGATGATTAGTTGCAATGATAGACGTGATTGTTAGAGAATTCATATAATCGTTGATAATTTTGAATGTCATGTCACTAAAGATGAAGGTTATGACCCATTACTATGTTGCTTTGGCATTCTTAAGTCTAAAAGAAAAATTTGTGTAAGAAACGATTTCTCATGGGATCATGAAAGTTGTGAAGTGTTGATGTTTGGGATTAATTTAAATTTGGTTATAGCCCAAGATACGATTCATGAAACTAAGTAAAACATGAACTACTATTATATCTATGAGTTGGTAGATGTTGGATAGTAGAAAATCATCTTTCAAT
This sequence comes from Gnetum montanum, assembly GCA_015680685.1. Lineage (NCBI taxonomy): Eukaryota > Viridiplantae > Streptophyta > Gnetopsida > Gnetales > Gnetaceae > Gnetum > Gnetum montanum. The sequence continues at coordinate 1,166,905 of MNCI01036132.1, read as the reverse complement.
GTTACTTTGTTGATGTCATGAAAATTAATATATATCCTAATAGCTTCATTTTTATTGGAAATGACCACTATGTTGGATACCCCACTCATAGTAATCTATGGAACATATAAATATAATATTATAGAGTTTGGTGATCTCATCTTTTATGGCTAAGGCCAAATTAAGTTTGATTTTTTAGGCTTTTTCCTTAATGGATTTAAAGTCTTCCTTAAGTATGATGTTGTGTTAGATGAGAACAGGATCCAAATTGGGCTTGTCATCATATCCTAACGTAAATTTGATAGAAAATTTTAAGTGTTTCTAGAATGGATTCCTTAATTTTGTCAAATAGGTTTCCCTACAACTATAAGGTCCTTTTTTCATTTTAGTGAATTATTACAGTAAAATCTAGTAATTAATCATTAGTCAAAATGAGTTCACAATCTAAGAAGGGAAGGTTAGTTTGAGGGATTAAGTCTTTTTAATGATATTAAGGATCAAGATGATAGAATATAAGGGGTAAAGGAGTGAAAAATCAATCAAATCCTTGTTGAGAGGTTGAGAGTTTTGATCATGAGGCCTATTTAAGATGAGTGGTTCACATAGAAGATGGCGTAAGGTAGGATTCATGACCTATAAAACATGGAAGAGAAAGAAAAAATTATGTGAAAATAAGATGAAAATGAGAAAAAGAGTTAGAAAAGATTTCTAGTTTGCATCGAAAAAATAGGAATAGTTAGAAAAATTTTTTATGGGAGAAATAAAAAGAAAATTCTAAGTTTGAAGAAGGGATGAAAAATTGTTTCTAAGTATGGAGAGAGAGATAGAAAATTTTCCAAGGCTAGAAAGGATAGGAGAGTTAAAAAATTTTGCAAAGCTAGGAAACTTAATAGGGAAAAATAAAAATTTCTAAGTTTGAGTTGGGAAGTTAGAAAATTTTCTAGGGCACAGAGGTGAGGAAACATTAGAAGAGAATGAAAAAATATTCTACCTATTGGGTAGAGAAGAGTTAGAAACTTTTCTAAGACATAGAGAAGAGAGGAATACCAAATTTACCTATGGAAAGGATGAGAGCATGCTTAAATTTTCTAAGTCTAAAGAGGGGGTAAAAAGTTGAAAAATTTCATGGTAGGATAAGGGAAAAATTTTCTAAGGGATGAAAAAGTTAGAGAATTTTCTATGACATGAGAAAAAGAAAAAGTGAGAAAATTCTCCAAGTTTTTGAAGAATAAGAGTTAGAAAATATTCTAAGTGTTAGGTTCCTTCATGTGAAGGTGCATGTTGAACATTTGAAATCCCTACTGCTTTCATTGGATGAAGTTTCAAAATTATAGAGGGGCATGCTAGTATGCTTAGTATAGGTCTTCTAGGGTCATGGGGGATGTAGGGGAAGTCATGCTAGCTCTTTAGTATTTTAGTGTTATTTTTGGAAAAATATGGCATAAAGTAAGATATAAAATAAAAAAAGAGGGCAAAGGAAAGATATAAATTTGGAGGTAAGGAGAAAGATAGTCATTTTGGAATCTTTCATTTGTGAGAGGAGTTGGGAGGTTGACACAGAGAAGTTTATATTCATCTTGTACATGCTAATGCATGGTATAATGGTGATGCATGATGAGAGACACCAACATGGAAGATGTAAGAGGAGCAACGATGGGACCTATTAGTAGCCATGTAGATGGGAGGTAGAGGTTGCCAAGGAGACAAGTAAGATGCATTAGAAGATAGGAAAGCATGTGGAAGAGATCATTAGGAGGGGTGTTATGATGTTATTTGTTCAATAGTGCTTGCATTGTAGAATGTAGGAAATAATCAAGTGGAGGATTTTGGGTTATGTAAGGGTAAGGTGCTAGAATTATGGTGAAGAATAACTAACATTAATTCACTCTAACAAAGAAATAAACATTATCATTCAATCATTCAGTATCAAGAATAATCTCATTATAAAAAGTCATTAACAAACCTCAATCCTATATCTGCAAGTTCTCTAAATATCTATCTCTCTATTTTTCCTATTTTCTCTATGTATCCCTCTTATCTATCTTTTTTAGAATTCCTCTTATAGTTTTTCTTCAAACTAGTGCAAAAACAACTTTGATTGATGGTTGCAATAAGTTTCGGCTAATGGCCATGCCTAGGTGCAAGTCATAGTTATGTTGCAGCTTACTGTCAGATGAAGAATCACTAAGTCAATCAACTACTATGAGCTACTTTGATCAATAGTCTCAATCAATCATTTTGAATGGTTGAGTATTCAAATCCAAATGGTTGAATAGTTGAACGAAGTAAGAAAAATTTTATAAGGACTATGATAGGGGTATGAGTCATAGGAACTCACACTAATGAATTTACTTTTTTGTTATAAATTAAATTACAAGTACCTATGAGTGCATCTGAGGAAAACTTTGAGTTGTAGGCTCATGTGGATTGCATGAGCTTACAGTACATTGTCCAACTCAGATATAGCTTTTGTGCTACTTCCATCTCTGTTTAAAGCTAGCTCCACTTGCTCTTTAGTCCTTTGATGTTGGAATTTAACTCCTAACAACTATAAGATAGGCATTATTACTTTAATGAGTTGGAAACTCATTAGAACTCACATTATGAGTTAAGAATCTAAGTTGTGGGTGGTTGCAGTTTGCATGAGCTCCCGGGTACTTATCCAAGCTTACAAAATCAAGGAACAAGGTGCAAGAGACATCAATTCATGTCCTAATAGGGGGCCCAACCATGTACTAGGTTTATCATTATAAAATCTATACCCTAACCTTTATAAATCTATTTTGATTTTTTTGCACATGTGCAATGAAGGGGGAAAAGAGAAGAGTTAGAAGAGAAGCCTACTTGCGTCAATGTTGGTGGCATATCACTGGTGGTAATGACATTGGTGGTAATGACATTCATTATTGTCAGTGGCACACACTAACATTTCAACTAGGTTGGCTATGGTGCACAATGCTGGTGGAATAACCATGCAATTGTCATGATGTAGTAGCACTGGTGGCTTATGCTAGAGTGCTAAGTAGACAATGACTTGCATGATAGAGAATTATGGAGAAAATAAGAAAGAACATGACAAAAAAAATGGAGACATGGAGTTTCATGGCTTATTCACGGATGGGAAATACTTTGTTCATGCTTCTTTGGGGTAGATATAACCTTGGTGAAGGTGAATTTAGCCTTTCCTTAGCTGGTTATGACTAAGGCTAGCTGGCACTAAATCCTTTGGGGTAAAAACAAAAAATTTTTGAATTTACAAGGATTTTAGTTCTTTTCATTGAATTTTGACAAGGTGATGGAAGAAAAAGCCTAGTTCGCTTGAGTAGTGGTTGCCTAGTATAGTCCATAACAATGTGACTTTATTAATGCATTTATTACCAGCGTATGATGTGCATTGGTACCAGCACATAATATGCATGATGGTACTAGTGGCTTGCGAGCCTAGTACACACACTAGCACTAATATTTTACCAATGTACAACAACATCTAGTGGGTATCATGTTAATAGATTTTTTGGGGCTCCATCCATGATTGCTGGCAGATGAGTGGTGAGGTACCCCTACGCTCAACCATATGAATACGAGCATTTCATGCGTAATCTGGTTGAACTCCAAGGACTAAGTGCTTACGCGCCTTAATGGAACACTCAAGGTTAATCAATCACTATCTTCCCAAACTTACTTGTATTGTCACAGTTGTATGGTTAAGTAAGCTTGAGGTGTATGATTTTTATAGATTTTATCTTTTTAATGTCTTATGCTAATAGGGGAAGGTAAGGAGAACTAAGTGACTAACTTTCATTAACTATTCACTAACTAAGTTCTAATTGTTCCTAACACCAGTATCTGTTCCCACTTTCCGCATGCATCCTGAACTAGTGCAATGCTGGGATTACCAAACGCTAATCCTTACTGGGTTACCAAGTGCTATACACATGCTTGAAGCGGTCGTACTGAGTGTACTTAACTAGGAGAGTCAAGGTTTGAGAGAGAGATTAATTAACCAGGAAAGTATTTAAACATTCAATAATAATTAATTACTATTTAGCTTAATCTCTATGCTACAAGGTTTATCATAAAGTTTGTCTTTATTGTCATACACAAATGTGTGCTCAGGTACAAATTACTCGAATAAAGATCCATTCACTCTATGACTCCTACTGCAGGCACACAAGAATTATTCTAACTCTGGAATGGTAAAACTGCAAGAGTTTAGCTAAGGGTCTAAGTCTAACTCCCTAAACAAGGAAAGCTGCCTCTTATTTATAGAAGATGAGGTAGGATGTGATATTGCATACGTGATATCACGTGGTAGATGTGATATCGTGTACGCGATATCGTAGCTCATTATACCCCCATGAATGAATGAAAAATCATCCTCAAGTTCGTTACAAAATATTGGGAAGGTATGGGATTATTGACTTGAATGACACTAATGGTGAATGGGGTGACACGTGAATGGATCATCATTACAATACATGGAAATATTAGTGTTCATGACCATAAGAGTGAACACTATACATCTGGCCTTATTTGGTAGCTGAGAGAGAAGAGAGAGAAGAGAAGAAGATGCATTGCTACTGATGGAAACATTGCACCTTCCGTTATCCATCCATAACCGTGCCATCAATCTTGGTCCTTGCATGACTGTTCCAGCACCAGTCCATCCTAAGTGTTTCCTCCAGCTCCAGTCCATTTTTGTATGATTTTCATCTGCACACACAACATAGTCTCATATTAGCATGGATAAATAAATCACAATGCAATTGATACCTTGCCTCGGTGTATGGTCCATTGGCTGAGTTGTGATATGGCTAATATGAATTCTGGAGATATAACATTGGTGACTACCCAAGGTGTAGGAGTTAGGAGAAAATTGAAAAAATTGGACTAGGACCCCCATGACTAAGAGCGATCCTCCAGTAGCAATAGAATGGAAAAAGATAAGGAGTAAGAAAGATGGAGAAAAAGAAACAATGGCAATGCCGATAAAATGGATGTTAGAGGTGGAAATGAACAAAATAAATGTTGATTGTGGAAATTTTTAAGGGAAAGAAGTTAACTAATGCACCAAGTAGGAATGCTAGTGGGTCCTCCCAAAAGCAGGCTCATCACTGGAATGCCCTGATAATCACACATTCAAAGAGTCCATAGGCTCTGGAAATGTCATTCAAAAGCAAGATTTAAAGTCTTAACCACAAGAATTTACCAAAAATAAAACAATGCATCAACGAAAATAT
>MNCI01036132.1:1083307-1152074 GCA_015680685.1 Gnetum montanum | reverse complement strand
AGAGTAGAACCTCTTATTAATAGAATGGGTGGGTGGATGTTGTGGGCTCACTCTCCAAATAATTAGTCACTTGTGACTCAATAGCATAAAACAACACCTCAACTGACTAGTTACATGAGTGTTTTATTCATAGATGAGATTACCAAAAAAAAAGATAAAACAATAAATTAGAAATGAAAAACTAGAAAACGAAAAATTGTAAAATTTGAAGAAAAGGAAAAATATTTACTAATTCTACTTATTAGAATGGAGGATATCTCCCATAACTAAATAGTTGAGCATAGCTAGAATTAATAAATGAAAAATGTAAATCCATGCATGTTGGAAATGTTAGGGATCGATCATATCCAAACCACTGGGTGTCTTTTGAGGTGGTGGTAGGAATATACCCAAATTGGGGTTCACACACTTAATTGTAGTAGGCATAGTGGGGCAAATTATAAGATGTGATCATATGATAAGGAGTTGACCCACTATGGCATCCATGACCGTAAGATGGTATGCAAGGATCAATATGTCTCCCGACATGGCTATATTAATTGGGTAGCATAGTTGTTGGAGTGTTGATTGATGGCCCAAATAAGGTAATAGGAGGTGTTAGATTCAAGGTGCAAGATGCACCATAGTGTTGAACTCATGCTGAGTTGGAGCATGCTGGGGTTTTGAAACTATGTTATCTCTTTCTATGGTCATGCCTAAAGAAAGGATGCTTTCAACGTTGTGGAGGATTCCCATTGCGGTTGACAATAGTAGCACAAGTAACGTTTATGGGTTGATGCTATGGTGCAAACCCTTCTAGCACAACTAATGGCAATGTAGAAGGAGGTGAAGGATGAGAGCATTGAGGGTGAGAAGAAGTGAAAGGCACATGAGGTGGTGATCTTGTTGGAGAGGACATGGGTTGATAGTATTTAGGAGAATAATAACTATGTAGTGAGATAGAGGATGTTGATCTAGTTGGGGAAATAAGATGTTATACCTAATAACCACTTGGATTCAGATGGTATGAAGGGTGTGATCAATTTGAGTGTGGCCTCCCCCATGACTGGCAATTTGGCCACTATGATTGAACACAGTATTTTTATACGAACTCTAGATTTAACATTTCTCCCCAATGCTCATGTAAATGTGACAAGATTGGGCATTAACCTTTGGGGTGATCATATAGGCAAAGGTTACATTGATACGGATGATTAGTAGTTGAGTTATTATTCTCTTCAACCCTTCTTTCCGATTGTCTAAGGGTGTTCTATCCTACTTCTTGGTTCATCATGGTTCTACCTCTAATAGTGTTGACATATTCTTCGCATTTTTTATGTACCCATTGCATCATCTTATTGATTTTTTCCTTAATTTCATCTAGTGATTGTAATATTGGTAGAGATGATCCCACCTTCTTGAGGTGAGTTGAATTCTCCTCTTCATGATGGACCTTTGCCAATTTAAGATCTTGATCCCATTGAGAGCTTTCAAAATTCTCCCATTTAGCCATTTATCCTTATTCTTTTGCTACCTACTTAATAAGCTCTTGGAATTGATGGGTTTGTAGCTTGTATAGTTGACCTTCGGCACCCTAGGGTTTCCCTTGTTTCATTACAGAGCCCATCCATGATGTCATACATTAGCATTTCCTTAGAGAACCCATGGCCTGGGCATTTGTTTAACAAAGAGTAGTATCTTTCTAAGGCCATGTCCAAGGGTTCCTGTTGTCCCTATTTTCATTCTTGGATTTTTCTCCTCAAGGTTGACACTCTTGCATAGGTTTGATATCTTTCATTAAATAGTTCCACCATTGTCGGCCAACGTCAAATTAATTTTGGTTTTAAAGACCTATACCATACTTTTTCTTGGCCAACAAGTGTTAGAGGAAAGAGCTTAAGTTTTTTCCACCCATTATCAATATTTTTCCATACACAGACATCATGGAAGGCTTGTAAATGATGTTGTGGATCTAAATCATAGCCTCCTAAAAACTTGGAAAATTTTTTTAAATCAAGCCTATGGGATATTCGAACAACCTCTTGTATATGCATTAGGCTCTTAGTGGCCAGCAAGGGTTTACCATCACTAGGTATGCTATGAATTTATGAGTTACAATGATGTTGTCTTCATTTATGTATATAGGGGACCCTTGCATTAGATTGAGTACTCCAAAATTCGTCTTCATCATCATATAATTCATTGGTTCTCTAATGAATTGCTTCACTAGTTGTTGCATTATCATAGTCTTGTGAGAGAAACATTGTTGTGAATTGTGTGTGACTTATTTGCAATTACTTTCTTTCTAAAATATCTATCATGAATGCTTTGTTATAGTGAGCTTGGATGATGTAACTAATCTAAATAACTAGCACCGTCCCCAGCAACGACGCAAATGATGAGTGGTGAGGTACCCCTACACTCAACCATACAAATATGAGCGTTCATGCATGATTCGGTTGAAATCCATAGATAGACTAGTTGTGGTATCTAGATAGTTACACATTGATTGCAGTTCGCTATCTTCCCACCTGAACTAGTATTTTCTTGGTCACGTATGGTTTAGTCCAAAGTGAGGTGAATGATGTGGTCCTAACTAGTGCTACTCCTAGGGATAATGGAAGATAAGCTTAATTAAACTAATAAGCAGTAGGAAATGAAGTCTAAAATAGCATAAGTACGATGAGCATCTATCCTTAATGATCCATGCATGTCCTAGACCTCGTGTACTACTTCTGGGATTACCAAGCACATCTAACTTGGGCGTTCCTAGATACGCTACTGGGTTACCAAGTAGTTACACTTAAATGTTCATGATTAAGTTCTACTCATTCTGCATTTAATAATAGGAATAGTAAATGACGGTAAAGAAATAGTAACGAAGAAAGAAATAAATAACAATAAAGATTAAACAATTAAAACTAAGTGAATGCTGCAATGATGGAGTAATCTTGATCTTTATTGCTAGTCATGTGTGTGTCCAAGTACATCACACTCGAATAAAGGTTCTATACAATTACAATCATCACACTATGAGCATGCACTAGGGAAAGAACTGAAATGAATTAAAAATGGACAAAAAGACTCTACACTTACACCTACTGACTCTAACCTCCATTCTTGTGCGCCTAAATGTGGTATGTATAGGCTTACATATGAGTCATGATATCGTGTATCTAATATTATTATCCAGGCCGCAATATCGCGTACCCAATATCGTGGATCTGACATCGAATCCTGGCAAATCATGATTCATCAAACAATAAATAATTAGTCTTATAATGTGAAGGATTATGTACTGATGAGATCACATGAACATGGTAGCAACAATTTGAAGCATAATCTTAGTTTTAAAGGTTCAAATTTTGGAAGATGATGTAGGAAAAACAACATTGGATATGGTTGGTGGGATTGAAATGATAATGGAAGCATGGAGATTTGCATTTGATGCACCTTGTAATGAAACTTTATTTTTGTTTAGCTTGCTAGCCAGTTCCTTTTCTTTCCCCTAATCATCAATTTCTACCTTCTTTTGAATTATTGTGAGAATTTTGATGGATAAACTAGGAATAGAAAGCAAAGGAGGCTCTTGTGATATGGATGAAGAGAAAAGATGATATGGTGGATGTATAGTGTATGACAAGATAGGAAGATAATGAATAGGATAAGTAGGCATGGGAATTTTATTCTTGAGGGAGAGGGAGGATAAGAGAAAGTATGTTGAGATAGCATGAAAACTTCATCATAGTAAGAAGTCATGTTAATGACTAATGGAGCCCTTTGTATGTTTTGGGATACTAGAGCATTAGCATCATTCCAAGGAATATTGATTAAAAAAGCTTTTTGGATCTTAATAGGGTAGTATGAGAAAATAAGGAAGACTAGTAGTAGAAGAAATTCATTTAGATAACAAAGGAAGCTCATGGATATTTTTGTTTGGATTCCAAGTGGAAGCCTTAAATTATCATTGAATGAAAATTCATAGGATCCTAATAAATTTGCATGATTTTATTACTTGATTAAATGAGAATATTAAATACAACTATCTCCTTTTCTACCAATGTTTGAACATTATCCTTGAGAGTGCTACAATCCTCAATATCATATCCTAGTGCCTTATGATAGTAGTAAAATTTTTTAGAATTATACCACTTAGGGATTGGTGGCTCTTCTTCCATGTGTTGGGAAGGATTAATGACCAATGTTTGAAGCCTTTTGAATTACATACTTATTGTTTTCTAAAACTTGCTTAGTTATTACATGTTCATCTTTTGATATCATGTTGTGCAGTTGCATATACATCATTGAAAATTTGTGGTATTTGGATTGGTATTTTTGAAATCTCCTTGGTTATCCTCTATTGTTAAACCTATTCTATCTATCACCATTGGGCTTTGGATTAGGATTCATATTCTTATTCCTATTATTGGCTCCATTGCCTCTACTGCTTGATGATGAACTTTCCATAGTTTAGTTTACTAAAGCTACTATTTGACTAGTTTGATAAACTTAGAGATAAATTTATTACAAGCCTCCATTGCCTTCACCAGTTGATGATGAAATTAGAGATTGATTCATTTTGAGCCTTTTTGATGGTTAATAATTTCTACATATTTTTACCTTTGTTTATATTGTACTTAAACCTCTCCACAAGGTGATGAAGATTTTTTGTAAGGAGATAATGATCCCATGAGGCAAGGCTCGATATCATTTAAATGTCTTTCTTATTGGGAAGTTAGAAAAACTATGCAATATGGTATAGGGATAACTGGCTAACAAAATACATTTTTTGTAGAAGGTAATGAAATTATCTATAGAATTAAACTCTCCATTATACTTAGTAACATTTGATAATTAAACATCTTTGAAAACTTAGCTACCCTCCCTTAGAAAAGATAATGTTTACCTAGTCACCACATAATCTAATCCACCATGGGGAAAATTAAAATATTGATGGGATCAATAAGGAGGTGTATAATAAAGACAACAAGACTACTCCCATGTTTTGTTGTAGCTTTGTGTATTTGATCTTCATTCACTTGAAGCCTAAACATGAGGTCTTTTAGGGGGAGCATTAATTCAAGAAAAATACCAAGAATTGATGAGATTGTTGAATTATCCAAAATGGGATTGTGAAAAGGTAAAAATGATTGTGGTGGTATAATGGATGACATGGGGATTGTAGGTGCATTAGATTGAGGCACATGCTTTACAAGTAGAATAAATGACAATGACACTTGGGCTGATTGAGTTTATGGCATATGTGATATTGGTTGGAAAGGGTTTAATATTAAATTAGGATTTGGAAGATGGGATAACAAATTGATAGAAATGATGTTTGGAAAGAGACTATATATGGGTGATATACTAGCTACTAGTGAAATTATGATTGTAGTATTAATTAAAGTTGGCTATGAATTAAATACAATTCTACAATCATAATTTCAATTCAAGAATAATCTAAGAAGGATGGCTAAAGAATTCTTAGATTATTCTTAGGCAATACAATTCTTAGCTTTCTTCTTGCGCATGCAAATTTATAGTCATGTTGCATCATGGGTGCTATAAGTACCTAAGATTTTTATATTTCCATCAACTTATGGACTTGATAGTCCTAGGAGAAGGTAGATCCTTATCTGTTCATGGTGTCAAAGAAAGTCTCTTACATGAACTTAGAAAAAGAAACAAGAATCAAAAGCAACTTGGAATTAAAAATAAAACTAAGTAAAAGTACTCAAAGAAAAAAATTTCTAAGTGATGGAAAGGACCTATAGACTACTAGATATTTAAGTTTAAGATACTAGAAGTTCTATTGGCCCTCCTTCTAGTATAAAACATTTTCGTACAAGATATTCTTTACACCTCTAGAAATATCCCAAGTAACTATACAAAAGACTTTTCTATGGTAGCTAACAAACTAAAGAAATCAATAGATAATACAATCAATTCTATCATTAGAAGATATCGAAGCTCAACAATTATTGTAGAAATGTTCTTTAAACCTTTACAAGGATACCTCCATGAACTAAGTGTTGAGATAACTAGCATGCAAGTGTAAATGGTATTCATATTCATGTAACTCTCAATAAATTAATGATTATGAAATGAAGGGGGCATGAATTCTTCAATCAAATATGGACTTAGCCTACTACACATGAACCAATAATAGTAGTGAATAATAAAATAATAAAATTTTTAATGCTAAAAATGACTAAGCATAAAATAATACCAAAAATGACTAAGTATGAATTTATGAAAAATAAACTAAGTGTAGAATAAGCTATGAATAATGAAAATAAAAAAGAAGTATAAAATATAGATAAAGAGCATAAAATTCAAAAAGTTAGTTCCCTCCCCAAACATTGAAGTTTTTATGCTAAAAAATGAGTCGGTATAAAAAATGAAGTATGTTATGAAATGTGAGATATGAAATAAAAACTAATTATAAAACTTATATAAAGGGACATAAAATTTTGAAATATTAATATTATTTTTTAGAAGAAGGATTTTAGGTCATGATATTTTTATGTGAGAAAATAACTAAGTGCAAAAATACTGAAAATTTAACTAAGCATGGAATGAGATAGAAGAGATAGAATAAATTCTAAGTCTAGAATGTGAATAAATAGATGATAAATGAAGGAAATAATATGCTAAGATATGATGAAGTCTCCATGAAATTATTGTTAGATGATCTAGGACATGGAAGGATGGGGTGTTCTTTGCTACGATCACAAAGCCATCTTTCTTTGTCTATTATTTTCACTGATGGTCTCCTTGGAGTTGTAATAGTTTCCAAGTATTGAAAGATATCTAATGCTTCAATACACCAAGTGTTGAAAAACAGAGGTCTAGATGCTAAAAGATGTTGTTGGTTTATGCTTTTATAGGTTGTCGGCTATCTTTTATTGTTGACTTTCTTGTGGTAAGTTTCCTGGCATCATCTCCAGTGTTTTTTGCAATATATAGTTGTTGACATGATGCAACATTTTTATAATTTAGGTTGGACAATATTTCATGTTTTTATGCAAGCTAGCATAAATTTAGTTTATGCTAGCTAGTGTAATTTATCATGTAATTTTGATTTATGCTAACCAAGGTAATTCATAACATATTTTCTGATCTATGTTATGAATTACACTTTACATCATAAGCTAGGCTAGAAATGATTTAGAAGGAGGATACCTTGGGATTACAATGGAACAAGGCTATATGGAAAAATTTTTAAGAGGGATTCAATGCATTTCTTTTGCTCTTGAATGTAATTAGAGCTACATTAAAAATTACATAAAAGGATCTTAATATTTCCTTTTTACCTTAACTTGGTTATCAAGCTTTCCTATTTACAATCAAATTTCTTTGAGGTGTTTCATTGGCCCCTCTTTGTTAATGCTTAGAGGATTGACTTGAGAGAAATTAACAACGAATGCAAAAAATCATCATAGGTTTACCATAATTGTTTCTTTCTTCACACATGATTTTGTAGATGCTAAATCATGCTAATGAGTACTTTTGAGGATGATGTAACAATTAAGATAATAAACATAAAAGGCCATGAATAAAGAGGATGGCAAGGATTCAGAGTAAGGCATTTTGGCTAAACATTTATGTGAAAATGGTCAAAGGAAGAATGAAAAATCTTGAATATGATAATGTTATTGGTATGACTTAATGATATTCTTGTTCATTGATGATTGTTTGCACTTTGTACATTATTAATTGGTTATCCATATTTAGGAAAATATTTTATTCTTTTGGGTTGCGTTGGCAACTTTGCTTAATTTTTTTCTTTTATTTGGAATCATTTCTTTGCTTTACTTTGGCTAGCATTTGAAGCACATCATATGACAAGGATTCAAGGACATCATCCATGGAGCCTCATCGTAAGTAGGGTGTTAAGGGATGAAGTTGGTGCTTGGTTGTAGCTCAAAATGGATATCATGGAGAATAAAGGGGAAAGCACTACTTTCATGGTTAAACAAGTTAACAAAACCACATATGTTAAGATCACATAGTGGCTTATTACTATGATGAATCATACCTATGTGATGACTCATGCTTTATCCTACAAACACAACCAACAGAGCAAAGAAACAAATCAAAGAGAAAAAATGTAACATGAAAGTAGCAAGTAGTCATTAGTTATTATGGAGAATGGTTAGTAAAGCTTTAGAATGTTGTATTTTCTTTTCAGTGATTTCTAGAGTGTGCAGTATTTTTGACAATAGAAAAGAATGATTTTTGGACACTCACTTATTATAGGTTGCCAAACTTGTCAATGTCACATATTTGTTTGAATTTGTAAACAAAAGAAAATAAAAAATAAGAGTAAATAGATTAGCATTAGATGTAATATATCTTTAGATAGGAATTATTAACTAGGTTAGTTAACTTATTTCCATCAAAATATCTTATCTTAAATGCTCCATTTCCATAAGCTTTTGTCACTAGGAAGGATTCTTCCTAATTAGGTGAAACCTCATCTACAAGTTCACAAATAGCTTTAAGGACTAGATCTCCTTCCTTTACATTCCATTGGTTTGGGTCATAATAGTATTGTCATCTCTACTTTTCCTAGTAATGTTCAATGTCAATAACTATCTACAGTCATTACTCTTCCATTGAGTCCAAATTGATATATAAAATTCATTGTTCTTTTCATCATTAATGTAGTTATACAAGGCTATCCTTAAGTATGGAACCTACACTTTAAGACACAAAATAGGTTTAGATCTATAAAAAATATTATATGGGGTAATGTCAGTTGTAGTGCAGAGCATTATCCTATAAGCCCATAATGCATACAACAACTGTTCATGTCATTTGTGTTTACTATTTTTTAATATTTTCTTTAGATTGATGATACTTTGTTTTTGGCTTTGATTTGTTCATTAGCTTTTGGATAATATGTTGTGAAGGAATGTTTAATATGTAATTGTTTACAAAATGCTTGCATTTCATTACTGCTAAACTATGGTATGTTATTTGTAATGATGGTTAGAGGGAGGCCAAAGCATGAAATTATGTTCTCTAAAATGAATCAACATACATGTTGTGAAGTTGTTTTTCTTAGAGGAATTTCTTCAATCCATTTTGTAAAGTACACAATTGTAGTAAAAATGAAGCTATATCCTATAGAGGATTTAGGTGTTATAGGTCCAATAATGTTAATTCTCCATCATTAAAATGACCATGTGATCTAAGTAGTATGTAGTTGTATTGGTGGCATGTGTATTAAGTTTTTGTGCCATTGGAAACTATCATAACTTTTTACCTTTTTCATGCAATTATTTTCCACATAATACTATATGAGCTTCTACCTTACTTAGGCATACTGACAACATGCCATCATTAGACTTACAACATAGTGTATTTCTTAGTTATAATAACATATTATTTTGATCATTTATGAATGGATTCTTTTTGAGAAGTAGTGACACCTTCTAGGGGTTCACCATGCAAAGAGATAGAACTTAATATCATCATACCATTCAAGTTTAGAAGTATCATCTATAACTACCGTTGAAGTGCTTTTGATGAGTTACATGATGGGTTAAGCATAATTTTCCATCATGGAATATAATTTTCTAAAAATGTCAGGAGTTATGCTTAAGACTAGTGTAGCGATACCATTAGCAACTGTGTTTTCTACTTGGGGAACATGTTGAATGTTGATATCTATAAAATATTGGATAAGTGTTTTAGCTAGATTACAATAAGATCACAAAGGTTCAACTTAAAAATGTAGATCTTGGCTACTTAGTTAACTACTAGTTAAGATTCACCTTTTATAATTAAAAGTGTATATCCTTGATCATGAGCTATCATCAATCCCTTGACTAGTCCTTCATATTTCACCATGTTGCTAATGCAGGAAAATTCAAATCAATAGATGAAAGACTAGATTTCATCATAAGGAAATATAAAGATAATAGTGGTACTAGTCCCATGTGTGGTTGAAGCTCTGTCAAAGTGCATAATAGTCTCATAACCTTCAGTCACACTATTGATAACATTGACATGTTTTTTGGGAACTCATAATCTATTGTTACATTATCTTTAATCCAAGAAGTGATTAACTATAAGGCTATGGCTTGGCATTTGGTTACAGCTTGTGATACATAGTGTAAGTCAAATTTAGCTATTATAGTTTTACATCTAACTATTCAACTATTCTCATAAATGTTAGATGTGATGGCACTTAGCACATTATCTTTGCATATGAGGTTGACTTATGTCCTAAAAAGGTAGTGCCTCCATTTCTTCAAAGAGTAGACTAAGACTAAACAATTTTTTTTTTGAAATTAGTGTATCTAGTCTCAAAATCTATTAATGCATGGTTTAAATAGTATATTCACATCCCTTTCCCATCCTCTCATTTTTGATAGAGAAAAAAAGCAATGAATGTATTTGAGATTGTAAGATATACAAACAATGGCATATCTTTTTGAGGTGGATATATAGTTGGTAATTGATCTAATTATTTCTTAATATTATCAAAGACTACTTGGCACTCATCTATCTATTCAAAGTGAACTCCTTTCTTGAGTAAATGGTGCATGGATTGTAACTTATCCATCAGTCTTAAGATAAACCTATGAATGAATTATGGTCTACCTTGCAAACCATGTAGTTCCTTGAGGTTACTTAGTGCTAATAGGTTGGATACGACTCTAAATTTCTCTAGGTTGACATGTATTCTTTATTCTAAAACTATGAAGCCAAGAATATTTTTAGTTTTGGCACCAAAGACAGACTTCTTAGGAATTATTTAGAGTTCGTACTTAAGATAACATTGAAGAACCAAGTTCAAGTATTATGCATGGTCAATGACTATCTTTGATTTCACTATGATGTCATCAACATAGTCATTAAGTAATCCTAACATATAATCACTAAAAATATAAATCATATTTCTTTGGTACATTGTACTTACATTCCTTAGGTCAAAAGTCATCATGGTATAATAAAAGATTTCCCAAGGAGCTATCAAAAGTCATGTATAGCTAATGCTCTAGGTTAATATTAACTTGGATATATCCCAAAAACCCATCCATGAAGGATAGTAATGCATGACCAATAGTCACATTAATTAGTTAATTGATACTTAATATGGACAAGTCACTTTTAATAGTTCCTTTGTTAATATTAGGGAAATCTATGCATATGCAAATGCTTCCATTCTTTTTGGATACTACCACAATGTTAGACATTGTGTATGTATAGTCAATGACTCTAATGAAATCTACTTGGTAAAGCTTTTTAATTTCATCATAGAAATGACTAAGCCTAAGTTAGGTCAAATCTTATGAACCTTTTTCTTAATGAGCTTTATGCTAGCATCTAGTATAATGTTGTGTTGAATGAGATGTGGGTTAAGTCTAGGCATATCCTTATAAGACTATGCAAAAGCTTTGATGTTGTATTGTCATATTTTGATGATATCCTAAGTAAGTCTATTTTCAAGCATGGAACTTAGTTTCAAAGTCTTTTCCTTACCATTATGTATCATGATAGGGATTTCTATTAAGAGATCCTTAGCAATGTCACCAAATTCTAGGTCTAGGATTTTGACTATGTAATTTGGCCACTCTAATATTTTATCAATTGTGGCTATGTATTTTTAAGAGATTACTAGACTCAAAATCTATGCAATCTTGGTTAATTGGTCGTATGATATCACCAAATGGTCTATTCAAACTTAGGGGTAAGCTAAGTTGTCACCACATCTCCATCATTTAATCCTACACATCAAATGATATTTGCATTGTGTATTAACCAAAAAAAATTAGTTAATGTGACAACATATGCTAAGTTATGGAGTATGCTTGAATAGTACAAAAGGTAGCATATTTTTTATGGATTTTAGGGATTATGATATGGATGTAAAAATAATATATTTTATTGTCAATCATGTTTTATAAGCTAGCGTATTCACTTTATTGGGTAGCATATTTCCTATTGGTAGCATGTTTCTTCTTTTTGGCATGGATTTTTTAACTATTGATAACATATTTATTATTGGGTAGCATATTTCTGGAATTTATGCTAGGATTTATGTGGGATAGCCTATTTTTATTGGTTAGCATGAGTAGGGAAGGATATCATTTTTTCTTGGCAATATAAATAGAGAAGGATAAGATTTTTTCTTAGCAATTCAAGAAATGAAGAATACCTTTATTTTTTGGTAGCATAAGTAGGGAAGGCTAACATTTTTTCTTGGTAGCATTTTCCTCTTGCTAGCATTAGTAGTGTATCAGTGGTATATTTTTTCATTTATGTTAAATAGCATAAAAAATAGCACTTCTTACTTACCTACATGTTTAGAAATTTACACAAAAATTTATGCTAGACATTGTTTTCCTTTATAGCATATTTTTTCCAATAGCATATTTTCCATGGTAAATTTACATGAAAATTTACACCAGTAGCATAAATTCCTACCATATTCTCTGTGAGACTAGGTAAATGTAACTCTAGAATATTTAGTTAACCTTATATTTAAATTTTTACTTTTTCCTACCACCAAGTGTAACATTCTACCCTCTTTTAGTAACTATATTCAAGGCATCATCAGGAAAGAGAAGGAAAGCAAGGAAAAACAATAAGGATTGACAATTATGGTAAAGAAAAATGGTGCAATAAGCAAGCATGTTGCAATGAAGGATGCAAGAGAGGTAGAGAAAATTATGCAATGAATGCTATTGAATCCATTAGTAGGGAAGTCTTCTATAGCCATAGTATCCAAGCACATTACTATAAAGTTACTTCATTTCTATAATTTTGGATTTTGGTGTTCCTCTCCTAGCTAGTGTTTTGTTTTATTGGCATACTAGTTTCTAGCACTTAAATGCCTAGCATTTTCTAAGTCCTACATTTTTTCTCATTTTCACCAATGTACGCCCTAATTTTTTCTTTGTTCTGGATAATGCAAGCCATAGCCTTTTTAAAAACTTTTTTATTTTTATTTTTTCAGCCATCACTAGTCTTTGCATTTTTATGTTCCCTTATGTTTGGAAGTGTTAGCAATTTTCTTATTTTCTTGATTACAACAGGCCCCAACATTGTTACAATTTTGGCCTTTTACTTGACTAGTTCTAGCATTTTTTTTCTTTGTTTATCCTACACTAAGCAAGTTCAATGTATTGTTTTTCTTTGGTTTTCACCTATAATAGGTCCCAATGTAACATTGTTGGGTAGGTGATACCATATTATTATTGTTCTTGGCAATGTGTTTATGCATTTTTTTACTTTGGTTTTCACCTATAACTAGTCTCAATGTTACATTATTGGGTAGGTGATAGCTTTCTTGGTTTTCTCAATTTTCAATGGTCAATCCCTTAGCATATTCTGGTAGGTTTCATGTCTTCATGTCTTCCAACCATAATAAGCCTTAGCATTTTTCTTATTTCCTTGTACTTGATCACATTTAATATTTTTGTGCCCTAGTAGCATATTTTTTCTTTTAGGATGCTTGGCATAGCTTAGAATCCTCAACTTTTTGTCCTTTTTACCAAGGATGTTAGCATATTTTGTGTTTGTTTTTTGATGTTAGAAATACCAATATTTTCTTGCTTTTCCTAGCAACTATTAAATGAAATGTAAAGAGTTTTATTTTTATTTCATGTGCACTTTTGACTATCAACATGTTTGTGTTTTTTATGCTACCAAGGAAATTTAGGCCAGTTTTATGTTATGCTTAAAAATTGGCCTCTCTATTCTCATGCTACTTCATGCTAATGTTCATTCATGCACTCTAATCTAATTTCATATTAGCTATTTTTTGTTATTCACATGGAGAGTTTACTTGCAATTATGTTTACATGTCTTCCTATTTATAGACCTATGCTCAAATGAATTCTCATCATAGTAGAGATGGTTGGCATTTTATGTTGTATGGGAATGGATTTTCCAAAAAGCCCCATGCCAAACATGACACTACATAAGAGAGCTCATGTATGATTTAGGCCTTGGAGTAAGCAGTTTCTGTGGTATCTTTTGCAAAATTTTAATGTAATGTTATTTTTGCACTAAGCTACAAATGTTTCTACTATAATTATGGAGATAATACTAGTAGGATCATTACAATATATCTAAAAATATGTTCAAGATTATCCTAAGATTCATATGGATTTGGAGCATCATAGTACCATATATTTGGTAGGGTTCTATCAACTATCTAGTATATGGAAACAATTGAAATACTCTTGATTTAATGCTAGCAATAGTTTGCTGTTGGATCACAGGCCTGAAACTTTGTTCCAGAATCCTCTAGGAAATCTTTACATGCTAGAAGGATGAGTTATGCATAAGTTAATATATTTGTGCTTAATTTTGTGATCATTTGTTTCACTAGTTTATATGTTCACCTACAAGTTTCATGTCTAGAAAGAACTAGTGGCAAATGATCAAACTTTAATTATAGCCCATATATGTCACATCCCCATTTCCAAATGATGTTGTTGCCTAATGAAGATGGTGTCTCTTCATAACAAGTGTTATTATCATCTTAACAAGAGCTGAAAGGATAGTTGTAATTGAGACCTGAAAGGGCATGTTGTATTAACAGATGTGTCTTTTAAGGTAACCTTTGTGGATTTGACCTAAGGCATTTATACCTAGGGTTAGAGGTCGTGCCAGCATGGAGTGGCAAAATCAATATAGGCAAGTCATGGAAAGCCAGGTGAAGTGGAATAGTAATTGGATTGGCCATCCCTTCTGGTTAGGCTTTAGGCCTAACCATGGTGGAAATGCTAGATTACCTCTTAGGGATAGATGCCAAAGGAAGAAAACCCCAAGAAACACTCTCGAAGAATGATTCAGATACACTATTCCATATCAACAAAGCATTCTTTTCTTTCTCTTTCTACATTTTCCTACTATTTTCTTTATACATAATGTTAAATATTGCATATATTTTGCATTTGATATATTTTCTTTGTACAAATAAAGTTTAATATATAGTATATTTGATGTTTGCCATGACATCTAGGGACGAGATATCATAATTGGTATCAAAGCAAACCATGACCCAAGGGTCATTTAGAACCATGGGCCAACTACAACATGAACTTGATGATGAATCTTGAATCCACAATATAGGAAAGCTATTGATCATCATTGGATGCACTATATGTTTGTGATGTAAGTCAGAAGATACGTTTCCATTGATTTCATGAGCAAAGGATTAGACATTTAGATCCTAGCACCTAACAAAATTATTTCATGGATAGCATTAACCAATGAAGATTTGATTACATCTCATCAAGATTCATCAATTACAAGAGATGTTGGTAAGATAATGATACACTACTCTAGGTCACTCTTACCCATCTTAATACTATAATTATTAATTGATTAGGGTCATTGTTAAATTTCTATCCAAAACATTAGTAACCATGACCTGAATTAATCTTGTTTTGTTGAAATTCACTATCCAAGTAATCTAGAAGATTCTAAGTTACCATATGTTAACCTTGAAATGTCAGTTCAACAAAATAGACTAGTTTGGTCCTTTTAATTCCTAAAAAGTCAAATTCATTTTTAAACCACTAAAACTATGTCCAATGCGTAGTACTTGTCGAGATGATTTTAATGGTACAAATTTCAACTCGATCAAACTTGGGAGATATCAATGTTTAAAGTTTCTTGTTATACATGCACTAAAATAATATTAAATTATTAATTTATTATTTCAACAAAAAAAATGTGTCAAAATTTTAGGGTCAGAAATAAACCCAAAATTGCCATTAGCCCAACCACAACGTCAACCGCCATTGAGGCAACATGGAATAAAATAATAATAAAAAGTTAAAAAAAACTCTAAAATACTTATTGAATGGGAGGTCACAAGTTCAATCCTACACCCTAAAATACTTTTAATTAAATAAAAATAAAAATAGGGATATATATGTGAAAAATATTATTATTTATTAAGAAATGAAAAAAAATGACCAAGAGGTCATTTGACCCCAAGCCTAAACTTAGTTTCATTTTCTTAAAAAATAAAATAAAACATAATAAAATTTCATAATAATAATAATAAAGAAAGAAAATTTTAACTGAGACATCATGAGTTCAAACCCAGGCCCCTTCTACTTAGTTGTATTAATATATATATGTGTGTGTATTATTATTTAAATACAAAAAATGAAGTAGGAGGTCATGAGTTCAAAATCCCAATTCCCTCACTTTTCAAAAATAAATAAATAAAATAAAATAAAATAAAAAATTTGCAGACCATGTGGCCCTGAAAGAACTGCAATGGCTACGCTAGCCCTACAAGGGCCATGTAGGCATGTGGTAGCCGTGTAGACCTATTCTAGCCATGATCAACGACAAAATCCTTACCTTTGCCTTCAACTACCCACACCATTGTTTTTGCCACCGCCACTACCTCCAAAGCTACTGATTCACAACCATTGCCTCATTGGTTGATCCTCTATGCCATAGTGTGCTAGCCACCATGAGGCTCTGCACTTGTCCATTGTTGCACCTACCCACTACTACACTGCCTACTACTGCACCACGTGTTCACTATCCACTTTTTACCATTGTGCCTTCTACCTTCTACCATCTTCCATCTACCTTTCACCTTTTACTGCCACAGCTATGCCTTCTGCGATGCCTACCTACTACTACTTGCCCACTACTTACTACCATTGTCACACATCTGCCGCTCACCACGACATGCACACTGCCTATAATGCTGCCAAAAATTGCCTCCAAGACTATTGAAACCCACCTCTAGCACCACTAAAAACTACCTCTAGCATGGCTGAAAATCACCTCTTGCACCATTGAAAACTTCCTATAGCATAGTTGAAAACTACCTTTTTGGACACTACCACAAACCACCTCTCCACCATGCGAACCCCAAAGTGGGTTGTGCTAGCCCATAGGAGGGCCGCACAGACCCTAAAATGGGCATCATTTGCATAGCAAAAGTTTTTTGATAGTTGATGGGAATTTTAAAATTCCTATAGGTTGAGAGAAAAATTTAAAAAATTTTCATCATTAATTATCAATTTAAATTATGAACATGCACAACTATTTTCAAAAATTCAAAATTGGTGCCTTGGTAACAATAAAGATAAGAACTTCATCATTAAGTGTGCTCACTCTAGAGTAGAACTAGGATGGGTGACCTCTTGGGAAGTCTCATTTTTCACATCAAAGGTCCTAGACTCCAAAAGCCATAACTTTTGATTTCAGAAACCTTCTTTTATGAACAAATAGTCATTTCCTATATTTTTCAACCTTTTGGACACAATGGTAAACATAGATTCATCCTAAGGAACCCCAAAAATTGGTTTTTACTCCTTGCCCCATATAGCATCTCAAGATCCTCAAAATTTTAATTTTTACACAACTCAAGCTTACAATGTTCTTTTTCAACATATGAATAGTTATTCCTAACATTTTTCACCCTTTTCAACTCAATGGTAAGGTTAGATTTATCATCTAGGCATCCAATAATTTGATGATATCATAAATTCAACCTTTTAGGCTTTAAGATTTAGTGTATAACCCCTACAAATAGTCTTAAGATCACCATGGCATGCCATTAGTTACACTACCAGAGTCAATGTTCTCAAGGGAGGTAGAAAGGCCATTAAGAATTAGATAATATAATTACATATTACTAGAATTATATGTTGTCGTTAAATATTATTAAAATTAGATAATGTAGTTACATTAGTTGGATAATTATTGTATTAGTATCTATTGATTATCAGTTAATGAATCAGTCAATGTATTAGTTAAAGATCAGTTGATGTATTAGTTGGAGAATTAGTTGAAGAAACAAAACAATCTTCAACTGTTAAGAAAAGGGTATATTAATCCATCTTGAAATAAAAACATAGGGAAAAAACAATATGAAGACTCAAAATCTCATTTTAAAAAGTATGATAGTCATGAGGAGAAATGATTCAAAATAAAATCCAAGAATGAGAATGAAGGTTGCAACATACAACATGCTTGCAAGATCTTTACCAAGTGAGAAACAACGTCCGCTATGTCCATCATGGGCCTTGGATTGGCATGAATATCAATATCCATGCATCATAGTAGAGTTAGAAGATTTGGATGCTAATGTTTTGTGCTTACAAGAAGTCTTGACATGAGAATTTCTATACCAATTCCAAGAAGACTTGGAAAAAATGGGATACAGAGGTATTTATAAGCAAAATGTTCTTATGAAAGTTCTTCTTTTGAGCCATATAGATTAGCATATTTCAAATTTCACAACATGAATGGTTTGGCCATATTTTATAAAGAATACAAGTTTGGATTAATACAAAGATTTGAATGGAGTTTAGAAAATATGATTTTTGAAATTCCAAAACTTGAAGAGATGGAAAAGAAAGAACAGTTAATATTTCAAAAAAAATCACATAGCCTTGGCATTAATTTTAAAAATTTAGTTATTAGAAAGATGTTTATGCATGGTTAACACACATTTGATTGCCAAACCAATATGTTTAGATGTCAAACTATGTTAAGGAGCATATTTGATTAAGCAAATAGAAGAAAGTTTGAAGAATAACTTATTACTAAGTTATAGTGATCTAGTTCCATTTATTCTTTGTGGAGACTTCAATGCAAAATTTGGAAGTAGCATTTATTAATTCTTAAAATATGGAACTATAAAGAAATCTTTGGAAGATGAACCTAACTTGAAAAAGATGTTTCCATCAATTCAACATGCAATTCCATTAGCCAGTGCATATTCTGTTTACTTTGAATCTTCAATAGATAAATCAAATTCTAGAATTCAAGAATAGATGATGTTGATGGATAGCACTCATTAAGAATCATAGTTTACCAATTACTCTACTATGATTAATGAAGATGGTTCAACAACATTCTTCATTGAGACTTTGAATTATATTTTGTATGATGTTAGATTCTTTCAAGTTGCTAAGTTACTAGAGTTGATTTCTAAAGAGGAAGTTGAGAAGAATCAAGATCAAGCCTTGTCATCCTGAACAAGATCATCTGATTACATACCACTTATGGTAGAATTACAATTACTTTCATCAGTTCATAAGTGATGAACCATGATTTGTCAAGCCCCAATATCGAACCCCCGATATCGAACCCTTGATATTGGGTACGTGATATCACGGCCTAACAAGAGATATCAGATACACGATATTGTGGTTCCCGTGTGAGCCTATAAATACACCATGGGGCACATGGGAGAGTAATAGAAAAAAGTTAGTGTTAGAGTAGGATCTTTTTGTCAATTTCAATTCCTCCCAACCCTTTCCTTAGTGCATGCCCACAATGTGATGATTGTAATTGTACAAAACCTTTATTCGAGTGTGACATACTTGGACACATACATGATCAACAATAAAGATCGATATTACTTCATCATTGCAGCATTCACTTAGTTTAATTGTTATTTATTTCTTTATTACTTAATATCTCTTTACCTTCCTCTCCTACCCCTGTTATTAAACGCAGAATAAATACGACTTAATCACAAGCATTTAAGTGTGACTACTTGATATCCCAGTAGCATACCTAGGACATGTGCTTGGTAATCCTTTTGGTTGTTCCTACGTTCCAAGTTAAGTATTAATGTTTAATTACGGGCTGCACATCACACTTAGGCTAGCTTAGACTCTTTTTAGCCTTTCCCTCTTAGGTTAATCAAAGTTATTTCTATTGCCCCTAGGAGTAGCACTAGTTAGGACCACATCATACACCTCACTTAAGACTAAACTATACGTGACAAAGCAAATACTAGTCTAGGTGGGAAGATAGCAAACTATGATCAACGAGTAACTGTCTAGATATCACAACTAGTCCATCTGCAGAGTTCGACCGAATCGTGTGTGAATGCTTGTATTCATATGGTTGAGTGTAAAGGTACCTCGCCACTCATCATTGGCACTGTTGTCAGGGATGGTGCTAATTATTTAGATTAGTTACATCATACAAGATCACTGTAACAAAGTATTCACAATATATCTCTTAGGAAAAAAAACTTAATTTCAATTAAGTCACACACAAATTCACAAGAATGTCTCTCTCACAAGACTATGATAATGCAACAACCAATAAGAAAATTCATTGGAGAACCAACGAACTATACAATGATGAAGATGAAGTTTGAAGTACTCAATCTAATGCAGGGGTCTCCTATGAACATAAACAAATACAACAACATCCCAACTTACAAATTCATAACCTACTTAGTGATGATGAGCCCCTACTGGCCACTAAGAGCCTAGTTCATATACAAGAGGCTANAGTTATTATTCTCTTCAACCCTTCTTTCCAATTGTCTAAGGGTGTTCTGTCCTACTTCTTGGTTCATCATGGTTCTACCTCTCATAGTGTTGGCATATTCTCCACATTTTTCATGTATCCATTCCATCATCTTATTGATCTTTGCCTCAATTTCATCTAGTGATTGTAGTATTGGCAAAGATGATTCCACCTCCTTGGGATGAGTCGATTTCTCCTCTTCATGATTATGGACCTTTGTTAAGTTCAGATTTTTGTCTTGTTGAGATTTTTCAACATTCTTCCATTTAGCCATTTCTCCTTANCCCACCAATTTCAAGAGCTTATCAAGTGGGTAGCAAAAGAATAAGGAGAAATGGCTAAATGGAAGAATGTTGAAAAATCTCAACAAGACAAAAATCTTAATTTAACAAAGGTCCATAATCATGAAGAAGAGAAATCAACTCACCCCAAGGAGATGGAATCATCTTTGCCAATACTACAATCACTAGATGAAATTAAGGCAAAGATCAATAAGATGATAGAATGGATACATGAAAAATGTGGAGAATATGCCAACACTATGAGAGGTAGAACCATGATGAACCAAGAAGCAAGACAGAACACCCTTAGACAATCAAAGAGAATAAGAACTCAACTGCTAATCATACATATCAATGTAACATTTTCCTATACGATCACCCCAAAGGTCAATGTCCAATCTTGTCACATTTTCATGAGCATTGGTGAAGAATGTTACATCTAGAGTTCATACAAAAATACTGTGTTCAATCATAGTGGCAAAGATCCTAGTCGTGAGGGAGGCCACCCTCAAACTGGTCACACCCTTCATATCATCTGAGCCCAAGCAGTTATCAGGTTCAGCATCCTATTTCCCCAACTAGGTCAACATCCTCTATATCATCACATTGTTATCATTCTCCTACATACTATCAACCCATACTGTCATCCTTCACCTCCTTCTACATCACCGCCAGTTATGCCAAAAGGATTTGCATCACAGCACCAACCCACAAATGTTACTTGTGCTGCTACTATCAACTGTAGTGGGGATCCTCCATAACATCAAAGGTGTCCCTTCTTTAGACATGATCATAGAAAGGGACAACATAGTTCTAAGACCATTGCATCCTCCTACTCAGCACAAGTTCAACACCGTGGTGCATCTTTCTGCTCAAAATCAATGCCTCGTGTTATCTTATCTGGGACACCACTCAACACTTCAACAACTATGCGACCCAATGAATATAGCCATGTAGGGAGACATATCAATCCTCGCACACCATCTTATGGTCACAGGTGCCATAGTGGGTCAACTCTTTATCAATTAACCACATCTCATAACTTTCCCCACTATGTCAACATTAATCAAGTGTGTGAACCCCAGTTTGGGTACATTCCAACCACCACACCAAAAGACACCCAATGGGTTCGATATGATTGGGCCCCAATATTTCCAACAGGCATGGATCCTAACCCTCCATTTATTAATTCTAGACATGCTCAACTAATTAGTTATGGGGGGTATCCTCCATTCTAACAAGCAGAATTAATAAATGTTTTTCCTTTTCTTTAATTTTACAATTTTTATTTTTCAATTTTTCATCTTTCAATTTATTGTTTTATCTTTTTATCTTTTTATGAGTAATCTCATCTATGTGACTCATTGGTTGAGGTATTATTCTTTGCTATCAAGTCTTGAGTGACTAATTATTTGAACAACAAGCCCACCACATCCATCCAATTGTTCTATTAATAAGAGGTTCTACTCTGGGTACAATGAAATTCTTGACATCATTAAAAATTAAAGTAATTTTATGCTTATTATGCCTAGAGCAAAAAATGATGGACTAAGAGAGAATGACTAGGGTGTGACATTAAGGGAAATTCTAGATTCTCTTTGGTGACATCTGTAGGAGTTACCATGCATCTTGGGTGTACCAAGATCCTTGTAGATCTAATGAAAAATAGGAGTAAGAGTAATAAAGGCACTTACTAAAGAAAACCAATGCTATTCTAGGGGGTCCCACTAGAAAGACATGCACCCATGCCTAAAGGTAGGCAACTTCTTTGGATTAAGCATTCAAAAAAAAAGGAGAGAGAGAGAGCAAGAAGAGTGTGCCAAAGTGGCCACACAAAAATAAAAAGAAAAGATCAAGCTTAAAGTGCCACAAAGCAATTCCGAATCACTCCTCCCTTGAACAAAATGCCAAGTGATCATACACCTTGTTGTCATGGTACTCTTATGGTTGTCCATCATGGGATGAAACAATGTGATGTCACTGATGAGAGGAATGGACTTGGTCTTGATTTTGGATTGATGCGCGAATGACACATTAATCACATCCTACACTCAAGACTCATTGTGCCCTGGGTCAGTTACTTCATGTTCCAATCTCTACAATCCCTTCTAAAATTTGCCTCATCTCGTTGTTCATGTATTTGTGACTTGTGTCTTGTGTAGCATTGAATTCATACCTCATCATGGTGGTATCTACATGTGTGTGTTTTGTGGAACTAGTGTGGATTACATTTAACCCTTCTAGTGCCTATGGACATTTTAAGGTGTGGATATGTAAGGGCATTATAGGTAGGAACCTTCTTTGGGGACAACCCACTTACGTAACTTTTGTAATTTGTACTTGTTGCACACCACCACATCATTTTATAACCTTTGAGTACTTCATCGCCAAATCTATTCTTTCCTTTATCATCCTTCTAAGTTGAAACATTCCCATACACCATCTCATGTCCTTTTTCCTCATCCCATTTAGGAATGTCATTTTTAGATTCCACACCATTATACCTTTTGTGCCTTCTAGTCTATTTAATGTTACCCTACACCTTTTTAATTAACCTGAATTCCTTCATTTGTGACCTTGGAAATTTAGAAATTCATTAATTTTACTAAGTACCCTATTTTCAATGGGTCGCAATATCAAGTACTCAATATTGGGTCCGCGCTATTGAGTACGTAATATTGTGTCCCTAAAAAACCTATATATATGGGCCCCCCATTCACATCAACATCATTTTACACTATTCATGTGAGGGGAGTTGTTCAAATGTTTCTCCAAAAACTTGCTAACTTGCACACCTCTCATTCCAACATCCATAACTTGTTCGTTAACACTCCAATTCCCATCCTAATTGAACCCTTCTGAACCCAGAGTGTTTAGCTTAGTCATGGGGGAGGGTACACTCCAAGTCACACATAATTTTTCAAAATTCATCATCACCCAAAGGATATCATAAAGGGTAAAAGACCATGAAAACTATTAAACATGTTGCTAAATCAACTTTATCTCTTCACTCATACCAGGGGAATTAATTCATGGAACCACCTAATCAAATTGGGCCCAATATCAAAACTTTTAGGGAACATTTTTATAAAATTTCCTAGCTTTGGATTACACAAAATTAAGAAATGAATTCATTAAAGGCAAGAAGGTATAAATCAAACTTTGTAAGCAACCTTACTAATGGATGGCCCTGTGTGATTGCAGATGGCCCCTAAATGTGGACAGCAAGGAGAACCCTCTCAAGGTGTGTCCAAATGACCAAGCAGAGGTAGAGGCTAGGCATCTCCCAAGGAATGTGTAGAACAAGAGGCACAATCATTTAGCATCCATCAAGAACCTCCTATTACTATGCAATCAGGACAAGCTGAAAGAAGAGCCACTGAAGCACCTAAACAAGGACAGCGTCTCACGTTGTTCCTAGAATGTGTTCAGGTGATCCATGAAAGGTCCACGTTAGCAACTATGATCATGGAACTGAACTTTGGATGTTCCACAGAGTTCACTCCCGAGGTAGTTAGGGACCAACTCAAAGGATCCCCATTATGGCCTATCCTTTCTAAAAGTGGCACTTGGTACTTAGGAGAGATGTACCAATTTTGGCATAATAAAGAAGAAGGTACCACAGTTAATATTGGTGGTGTGTCTATGGATTTTTCTGCCAAGGCCATTTTGGAAGTGTTGAATCTTCCAAATATGGGGCCAAAAATTGCTCACCTATCCACTCGCTTTGATGCCGATGCATGAAAAATTTTGTTGAAAAGGACGTACAGTAAGGAAGACAAGGTATATGGAGATTTGACTCTAGAAGAGAGGATCTATTTCAATATTGGCACTTATCACATCTTCCCCATGAAAGGACTAAATAGGATCTAAACATATGTGGCTAGAGGAAGTGCAATATTAATGGGTAAGGTTAATGCTAACCTCCCCCATCTGTATCTCATGGAGATTTTGAGGTAACTTGAGGAATGCAAGATAGGAAAGTTTGCATTGCCCTTCCCTTGTCTCATCAGGAAGCTATGTCGATGTGCTGGAATTTTTGGGTACACCAATGATGTCCCCAGAAGAGCCCAAAATGCTTCATTTGCCAAATTGCTGAAACCACTAGCCCCAAGGAAAAATGCTAGTGAGAAACTAGAGTTAGAACAAGAATAGATGGTGGGGCCCACTATGACTCAAACTATAGGGCCTAGCTAACTCCCAAGTACATGCCCTAGTCAACAAAAAGAAGTAAGGCCTAGCACAAGCCAGCGAGACAAACTGCCACCACCGTCACAAGATTATTGACTATCAATGAGTCATCTCAGGGCCATCACTAAGATGGTCATCTAGGGAATTCATGATGATAACGATCTCTTTTGGATCATTGATGATGTCGTACAATCCACAGTTTCCATAGATCATGCATGGGCCGAAGTGTCCATCGAAACAAGAGGAGGGGAGACACACTGGTCACAATAGATCTCAAGAAATGCTGCATCCTTTCAGGTGCAATTGGAAATGGGTGAAGGTGCCATAGTTGTGGTCATGTAGCACCAAGATCTAGTAGGAGCCATAGAAGTGGTCATGGACCACATAAAAGAGTCCTTCAATATCCCTATTGTGCCATCAGTGGATTTCATAGGAGCACGTGATGCTCAAACTTTGGCCAGCCCCTCAATGACTCTTGCGGAGCATGAGGATGTTCTCGATCAATTACTATAGATAGGACAAGTGATGAAGTCCTTGTTTGACATCCCACAAGATATCACAGCAGTTCAATCAGACCTCATCTCCACCAAAGGAAAATTGGTTATGGCAGAGATCAAGGCTGAGCATGTAGAGGTAGAGTTGGCAAGAATCCAAGAAAGGCTCGTCACCAGCAAGCTACACAGTAAGATCCATCTTAATTCATCCCTAAAAGCCAACTAGAATATTTTAGGATAGAGAAACTCACTAAATTATTGGTAGAGGAGAAATAGAGGGTTGATTGGGATGCTTCCAAGGCACAAGCATATACATATGCACATGCCAAAGCACTCAAGGCCTTGCAAGAAGAGAATAAATAGCTTGTTGTAGATAATCTTTGGTTGACCACTATGGAGAAACAAAATAATGTTCTTAAAGAGAGTTTTTAGCAATTACAAGAATAATTAGTTAGGGTCAACCAGGACATGGATCACTTGGCAAAAGAGAATTGAACCCTCTCAATGGAGGAGGTACGTGCAATCCATCAAAAGACGACAATTGAAATAAGCGCATGGCAAAATGAAGCCAAGTGACATGAGAGAATAAAGGATCACTTCATAGATTAGGTGGGGATATATAAGAAATTCATTGAAAAAGAGATCCATATGGTGAGGGCCCACATTAACACCTTCAGTGCTCAACACACTGATTGGTGGGTCATACTAGACACCTATGCATTCGCCCACCAAGCAAAGCTCAAAAGTCGAGACCTGCAGATACAAAATCTTACAGAGTACATGGAATTGGCAAACCTATGGTATGCCAATTTATCCATGTTAATAGTAGGATGCCTAGGAACAAAGCTGGAGAAGCAAGTAGCTACCACCTATGCAAAATATGAAATAGAATTTGTAGAGCACAAGAGACATTGCAGAAGTTAGAAGTGGCAAATTCTAAGTTAAAGGTGGTCAAAACCAACTACCAAGGACAAAAAGATGTTGCAAAAAAATTGGCTCAATGGCTTAAAAATTATCAAGAGCACAAGGATAAAGCTAGAGCCCACGAGGAGGAATGATAGTTGTTTGTGGCCTGGTATGTCAAATGAAATCAAATGTTCCCACAATTGTCGTGTCCATGGGAGGTGCTGACTCCATCAAACATTGGAGCATCAACATGGACAACATAGGACCTCTAAACTAAAGAGGAAAATCTCCAAGCACTCCTTCAAAGCCATCAAATTCCAAAAACTAGAGCACAAGATAAGGGGAAGTGACCCATGGAGGAACCACCGCCACTAGGAACCATGAGTTCTAATAAATTTTGTAATTTTGTGTCTGTGTCCCAATTTTATTATATTCAACTCTCCACTGCAGCATGAATAAATTCTTCGTTAGTCAATAATCCCATACCTATTTACTATGTAATCAATGGGGCTTGTTCTCATTTTTTTTTTGACTTGAGGATGAGTTTGCATTCAGTCATGGGGGTATGATGAACCATGATTTTTCAAGCCCTGATATCATACCCTCGATATTGAGTATGCCATATTGCAGCCTAACAAGTGATATTGGATATGCGATATCATGGTTCCTGTGTGATCCTATAAATACACCATGGAATGCATAGGAGAGTAATAGAAAAAATTTAGTGTTAAAGAAGGATATTTTTGTTAGTTTCAATTCCTCTCAACCCTTTCCTCAGTGCATGCCTGCAGTGCGATGATTGTAATTGTACAAAAATTTTATTCAAGTGTGACATACTTGGACATGCACATGACCAACAACAAAGATCAATATTTATTCATCATTGTAGCATTCACTTAGTTTAACTATTATTTATTTCTTTCTTACTTAATCTCTCTTTACCTTCCTCTCCTACCCCTATTATTAAACACGAAATGAGTACGACTTAATCATGAGCATTTAAGTGTGACTACTTGGTATCCCAGTAGTGTACTAAGTACATGTGCTTGGTAATCCCAGTGGTAGTACATGAGGTCCAAGATGTGTACGAATGATTAAGGGATGGCTTCTCATTGCACTTAGGCTAGCTTAGACTCTCTTCACCCTTTCCCTCTTAGGTTAATCAAAGTTATTTCCATTGCCCCTAGGAGTAGCACTAGTTAGGACCACATCATACACCTCACTTTGGACTAAATCATACATGACAAAGAAAATACTAGTCTAGGTGGAATGATAGTAAACTACAATCAACAAATAACTGTCTAGATATCACAACTAGTCTGTTTGCGAAGTTCAACCAGATCGTGCATGAACGCTCATATTCGTATGGTTGAGTGTAGGGGTACCTCTTCACACATCAATAAGGTTGATCAAGATCACTATTAATTTTATTTGAATAATATTATTATTTTATTAATTTTTTAATTATATTTCAATTAGATAAGTAAAATATCTATGATAATAAAAATAGGGGATAAAACGTTTTTTTGCCTTGCCTTCACTTGGGTAACTAGATTCAAGTTGCACTTTGTGTGATCATGGTTAGGAATAATGATTTGTGGTTGATAAATATTTAATTCATATTTTTTCATTACCTTAGAAAATGAAGTAAGTTTCAAGAAAGAGCTCATTGTTGTTTCCTAAACTTTGGTAAATCATGAAGCTCTTCTTGTATGATTCAATATTCCTCATCTCCTTTGTTCACAATGCTAAATGGAAGTTGTTTCTAGGTTTCATCTAGTGTTTTTGAATTAATGGTTACAGTATCATTAAGTCCATCCCTAGTATTAATTTCATCATTAGTAACAAGAATTTCATCTTAAACCTCAAATCCTTTTTTGATATTGACGTTGTTAACTAATAAGGGAAACACATTGTCCCCGTGGATTACTATTTCACCACCTTCATAAGATAGGTGGATTTCTTAGTGTATGGGAGAAGAGATTTCCTATAATCCTACTAATCATGAACATTCTAAAATTAAGTTAAATAAAAATATTTCTTCAACTACCAAGAAGTCAACAGATGTAGGAAATCACTATCCCAAAAACAAAGTCTAATGAAATTAAACCTCTTACTACAACCCATGATTCATTGAAAGAATTAAGAGCATAAATAGAGGCTTATTGAATGTTTTTAGATAGGTCTAAGCATTTGATGATGATCAAGGGGATTATAGTTATTGTTTTCCCATCAACAGCGTGAATGTGGTAAACTTTGTACTAGCTAATATGTATGGTACTGAAGAGGGAACACATAAGACTTAACCCTTTTGAGGATTGGTTTTAATCTTAGTGGTATGAAATGTTAGTGTGGTATGTTTTTGATCTTATTTGACTAGAGCTGGCATGATGATGAAGTGAATGAACTCCTCACTTGCAAGCATATTTTTGCTCATAGGGATATATTTGGTAAAGTGTGAAATAGGAATATCATTAGGTAGTATTATCTATAGTACATATGGGTTGATGGGATCATCTTAATAAAATTCTATTACTTTCCCAGTTTTTGTAGTACCTACTTTAAGATTTCACAACTCATCAATCAAGTGTTGGATCATCTAAAAGGCTTGATCCAAGCTTTGTGTTTCTCCAGAGAACTGCACTGTTGGTTGAATAGTGCATGACTATGTAATAGAAAATAATATTAATGGGATAAGACATGTTATTTCCATTGCTAGTGGATTAAACAATAAAAATAATATTTGCAAGAGGGCTTGAGGGATATAGAAAATATTGGAAATGAAAGGACCATAAAAAACATGTAGGACTTGAAGTCCCAAGGAAGGATTGGTTGATATTATGAAAGATGGAAATAGAAAAGAAACTACCAATGAAGGCTACAATGAATGAGACTGAGCCACTATGATTACTTATGGAATACAAGGCATCAACATAAATATGGGGGTCAACTAGAAAGCAAGTTGAATAGCTTGATATAGAAATGTTGCAAAAAGTATCTAGTTTAGTAAAGAAGTGGAATATAATAGGTTAGTCATGGAAAAATTAGGAATTGATCATTATAAAAGATCCTCCAACTAAGGATTAGTTTCATAATATCCCTCTAATTCATCTTAATTATCTCGATCTTGCTTCAAACTCACTTCCTTACTTGCCATGACTCATCATCGATGTTAACCAATTGATCTAACATGTGCATATACAACTCCAAGAGTTCTATATGGTCATAGGGTAAATGAATGTATTACTTTCCATTTTTGTGAATTAGCTCAAGCTAGCATTTAGAGTATAACTCCTTATGCATAATACACATGATTACTTATATCTTGGCACAAATGAAATTGTATTATTCTTCACTGATATCAACGAGTGTAGGGCTTTGATCTAAATACCTAAGTGATTGGCAACATTTCACTATTACAGGGGTCTTTCAGGTCATAGATACAAGTAGAATCTTGATTGTCAGCCATATCTACCATGTTTTCTAGCAAAATGGTTAAAGTAAAGGGCATACATGACAATCAAATGAAAACTTGTGATGACATAACTAGAAAAAAATTATTAGTGTAAATCTAAAAATAGCAAATGGCCTATATCATAAAATAGAAAACTGGTTGCAACATCAAATAAATAAGTAATAAGTCACAACGTGAAATTTATAATTAGACTACAATTGTAAAATGATCAATAGTATATATTATGAACTAGAGGAGAAAGCTATAGTGTAAACTAGAAGATATACTATAGAAAATAGGCTATAGTGAAAAACAAGAGAAAAGGTTGTAGTGTGAGTTAGGTAAATTGATGGTGTAATAGTAGTGATGCACTATAGAGAATGTTAGGTTTTAAAAAGCACAAAATAATTAAGGATTATGCTGGATTTCAAAGAGATAGGTAGATAAGAGTTTCATCATTATTATTGAAAATTTGTTCACACTAGGTTGTACATATAGGTAGGATCTCTAAAATGGTAGAATTATGAATACACTAATTTTATGAAAACAAAATACTAGATCTTTCTTCTAACATCAAAAACTATAGAAAAGGAAGAAATTAGGTGTTGAAGGCTAAAAATCATCATATGAAATAGTTCAACCTTGGGATCTATAGGCCTAAAATATTTGAGATACCTTTTCTGGTCTAGCCAAACACCAAAGGACTTAGAGATTTGTTACTGCCTTAACATGGGCAAAACAAATGAATGGGAGATACATGAAATAAAAGTTAAAGTACTAGATCTATGAGCAAATAAAATCCCAATGTAGAAAAATAGAAAGGAGATAGTTAAAAAATACTACAAACTTATATTATTTTGGAAATAAGAGTTTAAAAAAACACATTTGTTTCTTCAAAAATATTTCATAACACTAATCTACACCCAGGCCTTACAATATAGGCCTTAAAATTCTTTGATCTACACTCAATTCTTATAGTAGAGACCTCAATAGTCTCCATGAAATTTTTGTTAGATGATCTAGAACATGGAAGGGTGGGGTGTGCTTCATTGCAATCACAAAGATGTCTTGCTTTATTCATTCTCTATGCTAATGATCTCCCTAGAGCTTACAATAAGTTCTAAGTATTGAAAGATCTCCTATGCTCCAAGATTCCAAGTGCCAAGAAAGGGAGCTCCAGATGCCCAAAGATAGCATTGTTTTATGCTTTTATAGACTACTAGCTTACTTTTTCATGTTGATTTTCATGTGTTAAGTTTCCTAACATCATCTCTGGCATTTTTGTAATTGATATTGGTTGACATAATGTAGCATTTTTATGATTTACAATGGCTAACTTACATCATATTTCATGTTTTTAAGTTATTTAACATAAATTCAATTTATCTTGGCTAGCATAATTTCTCATGTAATTTTAATTTATGTTGCATTGTGTAATTCATAGCATATTTTATGATTTATGCTATGAATTATACTTTACATTGAAAGTTTGGCTGGAAATAATTTAGCATGAGAATACCTTAGGGTTATGATGGAACAGGGTTACATGGAAAAATCTCTAAGAGGGATTCAATGCATTTCTTTCACTCTTGAATCCAGTTAGAGTTACATCAAAAATTACTTCAAAGGAGCTTAAGCTTTTTACTTTTCCTTAACTTGGTTATCATACTTATTTACAATCAAATGTTTTTAGGATGTTTCAATAGGATTGGTCTTAGGTCATTACTACTTGTATTAGTCTTATTATATGTGGTATCTCTACTTCCCTTTTGTCTAAACATTAGATACTACTATTTCCATGGTAGTCCTAGTATTCAAATAAAATACTTGTGAATATTCATCTTGTTGATATTGATGAATCATGATGTATTAACATTTATAAATGCATCTTTGAACCTATCTAATTCTTGATATTATTCTAGGAAACTCAATAATTTTAGTTTTCTCTCCTACAAGAAGCATTAACTCTTTCCTGCATATGTTCTATGCAGATGTTGCATGTGCTAGTCATGCTAAAAATAGGAGCAATTATTATGGATATACATGTGAATGTTAATCAAAGACTTCTGATGTCTTGATGTATCTGATGTATATACTTAAGATAATGAGTTGGTTATATTATTGATTATAGTATTCATCCTTTGTTAAGTTTATGTTCTTTTGAATATGTTTCAAGAGGATGGATCTATTATGTATCTTTGAAGTAATATGTGGAATAATATAATATTCTATGATCTTAATGTTTTTTAATTGAATTTAAAGATTGATAATAAGTTATAAATCTTAATGATTAATTTGAGTAGGATGTGATAAAAAGTCAATAAAAAATTTTCAAAAGAGGGAAAACTACAAAGAAGTTTGTAGATAATGAATTCACAAGACATTCTCTTAAGATGAATCATCAAAAGATAAATGAAGAATGTTGTTGTGATTCATAAACTAGAGTACAAGTGTATTTTAAGAGCTAAACCTAAAGCATGAACTGATGAAGAGGTCCCTTGGATTCCATAATCCAAGCTCTCTTAAACCAAAATAAATCTAAATTTGAACAAATAAAAAAAGAAAAATATTTATTTGTAATTAAGGAAAATTGATTTAAAACATAAAGGAAGCACACAATTCTCAAGGTCAAATAAGAAATTTAGTCAAAACCTCACTCTACACTCAAATAAAGCATTTACTCATAACACTTAAGGACTTATAAGTTTCTCAAGGAGGATGGCTAGATATTTATCATCTTAGCTCTCTCTCTTCTCACACGCACTCTTAACCCTTACATTCTTTGTTAATAATTTTTAGTCCTTAGATGCATATTTATAGATTTTTTAGTGATATTTTTTATGTTCAAATACAAAAATTCATCCATTATAATTCACCATAAAACACCTTATCACCAAAAAAGATAGCATTCGTAAGTATAAATAAGCTATATAGTAGATGTCTTTGTCAAAGCGTAAACATCTTTCATGGTGAAGAATATATCTTATAGGCTAAGTAAATGTATTTTCCAAATTGAGACATAGACACAGTAGAAATATTACTACAATAGTAGCTGTCTTACTATAATAGTAGATGTCTTTTCTAGAAAGAAGGCATTTTCCCCAAAAGTAAATATCTTTTTTGATAGGACTGCTAGCAATAAGATGTCAATGTTGAAGTCCAAAATCTCCAAATACTCTCCAAAAAAGCTCTAATTGATTCTGAAATACCTTAAGATCATCAAATACACTTGGGATGGTATTAAGTACCTAATGAGTGACAAGGTACCCCTACACTCAACCATACAAATACAAGTGTTTTCATGCATGATCCGGTCGAACTTTGCAGATGGACTAGTTGTGGCACCTAGACAGTTATCCTTAGGTCGCAATTCACTGTCTTCCCACCTGGACTAGTGTTATATTTTTCATGTATGGTTTAGTCCAAAGTGAGGTGTATGATGTGTTCCTAATCTAATTCTACTCCTAAAGGCAATGGAAAGTAATATTAACTAAGCTAAGCTAGGAGGAAAAGGATAAGAGAGACTAATCTATCCTAAGTACGATGAGCATCCATTCCTTGATCATCCGTACACATCTTGGACTTCGTGCATGACTACCACTGGGATTACCAAGTGCAGATCCTAGGTACGCCACTGGGTTACCAAGTAGTCATACTTAAATGCTCGTAATCAAGCCGTACTCATTCCGCATTGCTAGGAGACAAGGATGAGAAACTAATTAAGAAAGTAGTAAATAGTAATAAATAAATAAATAAATTACAAAGTGAATTCTGCAATGATGAAGTAATCTTGATCTTTATTACCGGTCATGTGCATGTCCAAGTACGTCACACTTGAATAAAGGATGTCGTACAATTACATTCACCACACTGCGACCAGACACTAGAAAATAATCTATCTCTGGAGGGATCAAACTACCAAAGCTTCACTACAATATAACTCCTAATGATGAACAAGGGAGAGTCACTTCTTATTTATAGACATTGCGGTAAACTGCGATATCGCAGGGGAAGACACGATGTCACGTACACGATATCGCGGCCCATGCGATATCACGTCCCATCATACCCCCACGACTGAATAAAAACTCATGCTTGAGTTACAGTCATTACATAGTGGATAGGTATGGAATTATTGATAGAAAAAAATGGGACAATGCTGCAATGTGGGAAGAAAACACAACACATAAATACTACAACTACAAAAATTTGGAACTCATGTAGTTCCTGGTGGCGGTGGCTCCTCCATTGGTGCCTTCCCTTTGTCTTATGCTTCAGGTCTTAGAATTTGATGGTGTCAAAGTATGGCCTGGAGTTTCTTCTCTTGTAAGGCCTTGAGTGAGTTGGCATGTGCGTAAGTTTATGCTTGTGCCATAGAGGCATCCTAGTCAGCCTTCGCTTTTTCTTTCACCATCCTTTTATTCTCTGTCAATAGTTTATTAAGTTGCTTGGTTCTGAAAGTCTCCAACTGGTTCTGAGCAACCTTTGGCCCTATATTTGAAGCTTTAATACGTTTGAAATGGCTTGAATAGAGAAATCAATAGTCACACCATAATTGTTAACCATGGTGCCTTCTTCTTTATTGTGCCAAAATTGGTACGTTTCCCCTAAGTACCAGGCATCGCTTTTAGAGAGGGTAGGCCTTGATTGTATAGTAGTAGGGTCTTCTTGGTGGATACTAAATGATTGTTCCTCCTACTCTGCATGTTGTTCAGCAAGAACTTTTTCTTCACCTCTCCTAGGTTGTTTGATCACACCTTGAGCAGGACCTTCCTGTTGTCCATGTTTCGAGGTCATCTACAATCACACAGAACCAATTGTTAGTAAGGTTGTTACCAAAGTTAGGTTATACCTTACTGCTTGCCTTAATAGATTTACTTTATTTTTGTGTGATGTTAATTATTGGAAGAACATATCCCTGAAAGATTATAGTGTTGAGTCCTCTTTGCTTAGGTGGTTTCCAAATTTAATTTTCTGGTATANTGTGCCTTTAGAACTACTTGAATTACCCTGGAACCCTTTAACAATCGTCCAGATGTCCTTAGTTTACATTGTTTAATTTCAAAGAAATATTAAAAATTTGGTACATTCTCTAAGTGCCCTAACTTCAATGAAAATATATATACATGACCCCACTATGCTAATCAACATCATTTGCAATTGTTCACGTAGGGGAAGTTTTTCAAGTCCTCTCTACCACACGCGATTGCATGTCCCTTANATCGCGTGTGGTAGAGAGGACTTGAAAAACTTCCCCTATGTGAACAATTGCAAATGATGTTGATTAGCATAGTGGGGTCATGTATATATATTTTCATTGAAGTTAGGGCACTTAGAGAATGTACCAAATTTTTAATATTTCTTTGAAATTAAACAATGTAAACTAAGGACATCTGGACGATTGTTAAAGGGTTCCAGGGTAATTCAAGTAGTTCTAAAGGCACAAAAATTATGATGATGTGGAATTTATTAATAAGGACCTCATATGGTAGAGAAAAAGGCTATGTGATGATTTATAGGAATGTTGAATAGGAGGGATAGTAATAAGGGAAAGAATATCATGAACAATACACTGAGGGTAATAAATGGTGTGTGTGAGCTATGTCATAAGTGAAGATTACACAAGTGGATCCTCCCCAAAGCAGGTTCCAACCTATAATGCCCTTGTGTAACCACACTTAAAGTGTCCATGGGCACTAGAAGGGTTAGATGTAATCCACACTAACTCCATAAAACAAACACATGTAAATATCACCAGAATGAGATGAAAATTTTATGCTACACAAGACACAAGCTATAATTACCCAAATAGTGAGATGAGATGAACTATAGAAAGTGATCGTAGAGATTAGGACATGAGGTAACTGACCCAGGGCACAATGAATCCTGCATGTAAAGCATGATTAAGGTGTCATTAACCCATCGTTCCAAGATTAGGACCAAGTCCATCCTTCTAATCAGTGACATCACATTGTTTCATCCCATGATGAGTGACTATGAGAGTATCATAACAACAATTCATATGATCACTTGGCATTTTATGCAAGGGAGAAGTGACTTTTGTTTTGTGGTACTTCCTTTTCGTTTTTCTTTTCTTCTTTTTTTCACCTGACTGAATCTAGAGAAGCTGCCAACCTTCATGCATGGGTGCATGTCTTTCCAGTGGGACCCCCTAGAACAGTGTTTGATTTTTAAGTGCCCATCTGATTACTCTTACTCCCATTTTTCATTAGATCTACAAGGATCTTAATACAACCAAGTTGCATGATAACACCCACAGATGTCACCAAAGAGAATCCACAAGTCCCCTTGATGTCACACCCTTATCATTCCCTCTTGGTCCATCCTTCTTCATTTTGGGTACAATGAACACAAAATTAATTTTAAGTTTTTAAGAATGTCAAGAATATCACTGTACCCTCAAACAGAACCTCTTATTTATAGAGTGGATGAGTGGGTGTAATGGGCTCACTGTTCCAAATAATTGATCACTCATGACTTAATAACATAGAACACACCTCAACCAATGATCCACATGAGTGTTTTATTCATAGATGATATTACGTACAAAAGCGTAAAAACACAAAAACACAAAAAAATAATAAGATAAAAAGATAAAACAAAAAGTTGAAAAATGAAAAATTTTATAACAAAAAAAAGTAAAATTAAAAAAAAGGAAAAATATTTATTAATCCTACTTGTTATTTAGAATGGGGGATATCCCCCATAACTAATCGGTTGAGCATAGCAAGGATTAATAAATGAAGGTTGAGGATCCTTGCATGTTGGAAGTATTAGGGCCCGATCATACTTATCCCCTCGGGGTTCACACACTTGATTATAATAAGCATAGTTGGGCACTTTATACGATGTAGTTCCCAGATAATGAGTTGACCCACTATGATATTTGGAACCGTTAGATGGTATGCAAGGATTGGAATGATGCCTTTCATGGTTGTGTTCATTGGGCCATTTTGTTGTTGGAGTGTGAGTTGGTGGCCCTAACGAAGTTACATGAGGCGTTGGGTTCAAAGGTAAGGGTGCACCATAGAGTGGAACTTATACTGGGTTGGAAGATGCAATGGCCTCTAAATTATGTTGTTCCTTCTTACAGCTGTGTTTAAAGAAAGGATGCTTTTGATGTTGAGAAGGCTTTGCATTGCTGTTAGGAGTAGTATCACAAGTGTTGTTCGTGGGCTGTTGTGGTGATGCAGGCACCTTAGGAACAGCTGGTGGCACTGTGGAAGGAGGGAAAGGATGAGAATGTTGAAAGTTAGGAAGAGAATAAGATGCACAAGGTGGTGGTCATGTTGGAGGCATGGTTTGATAGTATTGCGGAGAATAGTACTGTGGTGCGATAGAGTATGGTGGCCCAGCTGGAGAAACAGGATGTTAAACTTGATAAGCATTTGGATTCAGACAATATGAAGGGTGCCTCCAGTCTAAGGGTGGTCTCCCCCATGACTGGGATTTTTTCCACTATGATCGAACACAGTACCTCTATACAAACTCTAGATGTAACGTGTTTCCCCAATGCTCATGTAAATGTAATAGTATTGGACATTTGCCCATGGGGTGATCATATAGGCATATGTTGCATTCATACGTATGATTGGCAGTTGAGCGCTTATTCCCTTCATTCTTTTTCTCTGAATGTCTAATGTTTTTTCCTGCTTCTTAGGTTGTCAAAAATCTATCCCCAATATTGTTGATAAATTCTCCACACTTTTGATACATCCATTCCAACATCTTATTGATCTTTTCCTCAGCTTCTTCTAATGATTGTTGTATTGGCAAAGATGATGTTTCCACTTTGAGATTGGTTGATTTCTCCTTTGTATAATCATGGACCTTTTTTGAGTTAATATTTTGGTCCCATTGATGTTTTTCAACACTCTCCCATCTAGCCAATTCTCCTTCTTCTTTTGCTACCCACTTAATAAGCTCTTGAATTTGATGGGTTTGTAGATCGTATAGTTGACCTTGGGCATACATTCCTATCATCTCTCTTGTTTCATTATGTAGTCCATCAATGACATGGTACATTAGCCTTTCCTCGAGAAACCCATGGCTTGGACAGTTGTTTAACAGTGCATAATATCTTTCTAGGGCCATGTCCAAGGGTTCATGTTGTGCTTGTTTCCATCCTTGGATTCATTTCCTCAAGGCCGACACTCTTGCGTAGGTTTGATATTTTTCATTAAAGACTTCTACCATTGTTGACCAACGTTGTATCAAATTTGGTTTTAACAATCGGTACCATACTTTTGCTTGGTCAACGAGTGTCATAGGAAAGAGCTTAAGTTTTTTCCATCCATTATCAATGTTATTCCATGTTTAGGCATCATAGAAGGCTTGTAAATGTTGATGCAGATCTAATTCATAGCCTCCTAAAAATTTAGAAAAGTTGTTTAAATCGAGCCTGGGTAGATGGCTCTCTTTACAATGCCTACGTGAGATTCGAACAGACTCCTGTATTTTTGTTAAGATTGTAGTGGCCAGTGGGAGTTCATCATCATTGGGTAAGTTAGGCTTTCATGTGTTGGGATGACATTGCTTTCATTCATGTTTATAAGAAACTCCTACTTCAGGTTGTATACTCCAATCTTCATCATCATAGAGTTCGTTGGTTCTCCAATGAACTTCCTCACTAAGTGTGGCATTCTTATAATCTTGTAGGAGAGGCATGGTTGTAAAGCTATGTGTGAATTTGGATGTGACTTTTTACAATTACATCTTTCTAAGAGATATATCGTTAAGTCCTTTACAGTGACCTTGTATGATATAACTAATCTAGATAACTAGCACCGTCCCCAGCAATGGCGCCAATGATGAGTGGCGAGGTACCCCTACACTCAACCATACAAATACGAGCATTCTCATACACGATCTAGTCTAACTTTGTAGACGGACTAGTTGTGGCACCTAGATAGTTATCCTTAGGTCACAGTTCACTGTCTTCCCACATAGACTAGTGTTATATTTTTCACGTATGGTTTAGTCCAGAGTGAGGTGTATGATGTGTTCCTAATCTAATGCTACTCCTGAAGGCAATGGAAGTAATATTAACTAAGATAAGCTAGGAGGACAAGGGTAAGAGAGCCTAATCTAGCCTAAGTGCGATGAGCATCTATTCCTTGATCATCCGTACACATCTTGAACTTCGTGCATGACTACCACTAGGATTACCAAGCGTAGATCCTAGGTATGCCACTGGGTTACCAAGTAGTCACACTTAAATGCTCGTAATCAAGTCATACTCATTCCACGTTGCTAGGAGATAAGGGTGATAAAATAATTAAGAAAGTAGTAAATAGTAATTAAATAAATAAATAAATAACAAAGTGAATGCTGCAATGATGAAGTAATCTTGATCTTTATTGCTGGTCATGTGCATGTCCAAGTACATCACACTCGAATAAAGGATGTCGTACAATTACATTCACCACAC
This sequence comes from Gnetum montanum, assembly GCA_015680685.1. Taxonomy (NCBI): domain Eukaryota; kingdom Viridiplantae; phylum Streptophyta; class Gnetopsida; order Gnetales; family Gnetaceae; genus Gnetum; species Gnetum montanum. Next base: position 1,113,032 of record MNCI01036132.1, on the reverse strand, counting down.
TGCGGGTAGACATTGGAAAATAATCTATCTCTGGAGAGATCAAACTACCAAAGCTTCGCTACAATTTAACTTCTAATGATGAACAAGGGAGAGCCGCTTCTTATTTATAGACATTGTGGCGGACTGCGATATCGCGTACGTGATATCGCAAGGGAAGACGTGATATCGCTTACGTGATATCGCGGCCCATGCGATATTGAATCCCATCAATAACCATAAATCCAAATCCTTTTCATGAATCCAAATTGCATTTTCAAGTCCATCATTTCAATGCATCGTTCTATCTCTTATGCTTCTAGCCTTCCTTGCTTGAAATACAATTGACTTCCTTAATGACTTGGATGAAATTTCATCATTAAGTGCATCCTTAAGGATTTTAAGACTATCCTCTAAGTTTGATACAAGTACATTCCCTTGATATGGGCTCAAATATGAAAAATTAAATTCATAAAAATTAGAAAAGATATTAGCAAATCAAGCTCATAAGCATTTAGATAAGTCTTAGCCTTGTTTCTGAATAGACTAATTCTCCTTAACTTGAGCTTACAAAAATGCACATTATTTTATCTTTTCTTGCTTAAATAGATCTAAATAATTATCAATATGAAATTTAGTTATCCTCTTACCCTCATTAGCTATAATATACATAACATTTATCTTCTTCTCTAAGTGAGACTTAACTTGTTGATGCAATTCTTTATTTGATCAACAAAATAGACTACAAAGAGGCAAAATCTTTAAATTTCCTTAGTTCATTAACCATTCTTGGTAAAAAAAATCCCAGTTTATCACAAAAGAACTCTTGCCAATGTTGGTATGGAAACCATTTTTATATGAAAACTCAACATAAGCTAGCATATTTTCTCATCTTTGATGTTGATTCTTACACAAGCATCTTAATATCTTCAATAAAGATATATTAATCACATTAGTTTTTCCATCAGATTGAGAGTGAGAGGTTATGGAGACTAAAAACTTGGTTCTGAGAAATTTTCAAAGTGACCTCCAAAAGTAACTAGTGAATTTAACATTCTTATTACATAAAATTTTCAAAAGAATGTCATGCAATACCACTAAATGTTAAAGTAATAAATGAACAACATGTAAAGTATCACTACTTATAAGGAATAAAATGAGCCATCTTAGTAAATGTATCCATAACAACAAGCATAGAATCATGACCCAATCTTGTCTTTGAAATGCCACAAACAAAGTCTAAAGAAACACTTTTTCAAAAATCATTTGGGCCTTTGATAAAGGCAACTAATAATCATCAATATCTTTTCTACCTTTGAAATTTTAGCATGCATATCATTCCTTTAAAATTTAACCACATCTTTATACATACCTAGATAAAATAATTTTTTCTTACCAATTCCAATATCTTTGTTTTGTCCATATATGTAACCTTTTAGCTTTAATGCTTTTTCTTAATTAGCTTGGATATGAAATCAAATTTTGGATAACAAAGTTTTCCATGTTTGAACAAAATATCATTCTTTACATGATATTTTCCCATTTATTAGTTCTTCCTAATAATAGAAAATTTAATCCTTTCCAAGTTTCATTAAAATTAGTATTATTGGGATATAGTTGAAAAAAAAACTAAAAACCTTTAACTTCTTGACGAGCCAACCAAAGTTTGGTGTTGAATTACCTTAATAATTAGCTTTGTTATTATCTTCATTGTAGAGATGTCACCTTGTTTGTGACTAATCCATGAATTGTATTTGTGGAGAAGTAGCTCAAAGTTGAAAAGATCATTAGGAAAAATAACAATTAGAATCAAATCTAATCAAATCCCACACTTATGACTATCACTCATAAGTAAAAACATAAATCTTCATCCTAACTTCTAATCTTAAGTTCAAAAATGGAAATAAATGATTAAATAAAATTGAAATCATAAATACAAGCATAGATTATGAGGATTACAATGGAGACTTCACCTAATCTGTGATTTTGCCTTGTTGTTTCCATAGTGTAGCAAACTCAATAGCTTGATAATGGACTCCAATGGTCTATAGTTGTGACAAGGCTCAACGGATCCTCACTTAACAATTCTTCAAGAGAAATTAATTTGAACTTAATGGGTTTTCTTGGGTATTAACTTTGGGTATTCCCTTCAAGTATTGAATCCCTTAGGTTTCCTTTGGATTCTCCCTCATTGGGTGTGATGCTCTCCCTTTTATACTAGAGGAGCTTACATTATAAATAGGAAAACTTAACAACATAGACATATTGATCTCCATTAAGGGAATCAATCAGGATTGATACTATTGTATCGAATTGTATCACACTCGTGATGTCCTTCAACCATAGAGTCCAGACATGCTGGCAATATGGATCGATATCTCCATTCTCTGGATGGTGTAGTTTTCTTGTTTGATGTTATCTATCTATATCACAACTGCTATCTTTATCGATTTTTGATATGCATAGTAGCTTCAATATGGATCAATATCTACATTCTTGGAAGGTCTAGGTAGTTCTAGACTAATGATATTAATTTAAATTGATATTAGTTATGGAAGGTCTAGGTAGTTCTAGACTAATGATATTAATTTAAATTGATATTAGTTATGTAGATCAATATGCTTTCCTTTAGAACATATCGAAATCCACGACACTAATATATATCTTATTGATATCTATTGATTCTAGTGGTATCCTACGATAAGAAATAGATAATAAAGTAATTAGTACTTATCGATAGTTATCATAAAAATTGATGATATTTTATAAGGTAAAATAGTAAACAATAAAAAGTTAATCCTTTAATGAGTTAAAAATTGGAACAATGGGGGGTTCATCACTTCCATAATAGAATGAATAGTATAAACTCTAGACAAAACATTGGCGATAAATTTGACTCGTCACTTTTATTTTTTAAAATGAAATAAAATTATTACAATTGCTTTACCCATTTCATATGTTTAGCACTTAATTTCCTTTAAAAATCAAAAATTTAAGTGCCCTATAATTAGTTAACAAAATAAATTCTAATCCTAGCATGTAATATCTACAATGCTTGATAGCTTGAAGTATAGCTTATAATTTATTTTTATATACACTATACTCTTATCTAGATTCATTCAACTTTTTAAAAAGTGTAATTAGCTTTGTCCTTTTAAAAAATCATACCTCTAATTACAAGCTTAATTGCATCCCCCTTTACTTCAAATATCTTGAAAAAGTTTGAAACTACCAAAATTAAAGCACTACAAATCTTCTCTTTCAATGCTTGAAAATAACTCTCTTTTACATCATCTCATACAAAAGATGAATTATTTCATAAACAAGATAGAATAGTCCATGAAATAGAGCTAAAATTTCTAATAAACCTACTATAGAAAATAGCCAAACTAAAAAAAACAAGATTTCACTTCATCCCCATTTAAGTAAAGGCCATTCCTTAATTACCTTGACCTTGCTTGCTAACATCTTAACCTAGTTCTTGAAGATAATATGACCTAAGTAGATGATTTTATTCTTCATAAAATAACATGTTTTTGGCATTAATCATCAATTTATTCTCATGCAAGTTCGATCATATCAACCTTAAGTTTTGCACATGCTCATCTTTATTATAGTTGTAGAAAATAATATCATCAAAGAAAATAATGCAAAATTTGCTAAAAATATCTCCTAAAACATCATGCATAAGTCTCATTAATGTGGCTAATGAGTCATCATTTGGGTGACCGCGATATCGCATACGCGATATCGCGGCCTATCTCCTCATCTATAAATAAGAGGTAGACAAATCAATTAAAAAGTTAGTAAGTAGTTCTTAGTTAAGTGTTTAATTTCTTTCTCTCAACTCTTTTCCTCTCCATGTACGCTCGCAGTATGGTGATTGTAATTGTACGGCATCCTTTATTCAAGTGTGATGTACTTGAACATGCACATGACCGACAATAAAGATCGAGATTACTTCATCATTGCAGCATTCACTTAGTTTAATTAATTAATTATTTAATTTTTATTTACTTCTTTCCTAGTTAATATCTCTCACCCTTAAACTCATGTTAAAACGTGGAATGAGTACGACTTGATTACGAGCATTTAAGTGTGACTACTTGGTAACCTAATAGCATACCTAGGATCTACGCTTGGTAATCCCAGTGGTAGTTGTGCACGAAGTCCAAGATGTGTACAGATAGTCAAGGAACAGATTCTCATCATACTTAGGCTAGTTTAGATTCCTTCTCACCCTTTCTCCCTTAGCTTAGTTAATATTATCTTCCATTTCCTTCAAGAGTAGCATTAGATTAAAAACACATCATACACCTCACTCTAGACTAAACCATACGTGACAAAGTTAATACTAGTTCAAGTGGGAAGACAGCGAACTGTGACCTAAGGCTAATTGTCCAGATGCCACAACTAGTCCATCTATGGAGTTTGACCAAATCGCACGTGTAACACTCATATTCGTATGGTTGTAGGTAGGGGTACCTCACCACTCATCATTGGCGTTGTTGCCAAGGATGGTGCTAGTTATCTAGATTAGTTATATCATACAAGGTCGCTATAAAGGACTTAACAATATATCTTTTACAAAAAAATAATTATTAAAAGTCACATATAAATTCACACACAACTTCACAACCATGGCTCTCCTACAAGATTACAATAATGCCACACCTAGTGAGGAGGTTCATTGGATAACCAACGAATTATATGATAATGAAGATTGGAGTACACAACCTGAAGTGGGGATTTCTTATAAACATGAACGAAGGCAACATCATCCCAATGCACAAAAGCATAACTTACAAGATGACAATGAACCCCTACTGGCCACTACAAGCCTAACGCAAATACAATAAGTTGTTTGAATCTCCCATACACATCGTAAAGAGAGTCGTCTACCCAGGTTCGATTTAAACAGCTTTCCCAATTTTTCAGGAGGCTATGACTTAGATCTACATCAACATTTACAAGCCTTCTATGATGCTTGTATGTGGAACAACATTGATAATGGTTGAAAAAAACTCAAGCTCTTCCCTATGACACTCGTTGGCCAAGAAAAAGTATGGTATGGATCATTAAAACCAAATTCAATACGACGTTGGTCAACAATGGTAGAACTCTTTAACGAAAGATATCAAACCTATGCAAGAGTTTCATCCTTGAGGAAACAAATCCAAGAGTGGAAACAAGCACAACATGAACCCTTGGACATGGCCTTAGAAAGATATTATGCACTGTTAAACAACTTTCCAGGCCATGGGTTTTTCGAGGAAAGGCTAATGTACCATATCATTGATGGGCTACGTAATGAAATAAGAGAGACCTTAGGAATGTATGCCCAAGGTCAACTATATGAATTACAAATCCACCAAGCCCAAGAGCTTATTAAGCAGGTAGCAAAAGAATAAGGAGAATTGGCTAGATGGGAGAGTGTTGAAAAACATCAACGAGACCAAAATATCAACTTAACAAAGGTCCATGAGAATAAAAAGGAGAAATCAACCAATCACAAGGAGAAAGAACAATCTTTGCCAAGACAATAATCGTTAGAAGAAATTGAGGCAAAGATCAATAAGATATTTGAATGGACATATAAAAATTATGGAGAATTTATCGATGTTATTGGAGATAGAGTTTTGACAACCCAAGAAGTAGGATAAAACATTAGACAATCAGAAAAAAGGGATAAAGAAAATCATAGCTCAACTGCCAATCTTATGTATGAATGTAACATATGCCTGTACGATCACCCCAAGGGCCAATGCCCAATATTGTTACATTTATATGAGCATTGGGGAAATATGTTACACCCAGAGTTCGTACAGAGATACTGTGTTTGATCACAGTGGAAACAATCCCAGTCGTGGGGGAAACCACCCCCAAACTAGAGACACCATTCTTATCATCTGAATCCAAATTCTTATCTAGTTTAACATCCTGTTTCTCCAACTAGGCCAACATACTCTATCTCACCACATTACCATTCTCCTCAATATTATCAGCCCATGTCCACAACACAACCATCGCCTTGTGTACCTTACACTACTCCTCATTTTCAACATTTTCATCCTTTCTCTCCTTCCACATTTCCACCAACTATTCCTAAGGATTCTGCACCATACCAACAACCTCCAAACATCACTTGTGCTAATATTACTAATAGTAGTGATAGGCCTCAGCAACATCGAAGGCGTCCCTTCTTTAGAAATGACCCTAAGAAGGGACAACATAATTCCAAGGCCACTGCATCCTCCAACTCAGCACAAGTCCCACACTATGGTGCACCCTTATCTTCGAACCCAACGCCTCATGTTACTTCATCAGGGCTACCAACTCACACTCCAACAACAATACGGCCCAATGAACATAGGAATGGAGAGTGACAACCCAATCCTTACATACAATCTAACAATCCCAAATATCATAGTGGGTCAACTCATTATCTGGGAACTACATTGTATAAATTGCCCCACTATGCTTACTATAACCAAGTGTGTGAACCCTGATGGGGTAAATATGACCAAGCCCAAATATTTCCAACATGCAAGGATCCTCATCTTCCATTTATTAATCCTTACTATCCTCAAACATTTAGTTATGGGGGATATCCCCCATTTTAATAACAAGCAAGATTAATAAATATTTTTCATTTTATTTAATTTTTCAATTTTTGATTTCCAGTTTTTCATTTTTCAACTTCTTGTTTTATCTTTTTCTTTTTTGTATTTTTTTCTTTTTAGTATTTTTTTTCTTTTTACGCTTTTGTAAGTAATCACATCTACAAATAAAACACTNTTGTGGATTCTCTTTGGTGATGTCTGTGGGAGTTATCATGCAATGTGTTTGTACTAAGATCCTTATAGATCTAATGAAAAATGGAAGAGTAATCAAAAGGACACTCAAAAATCCAATGCTGTTCTAGGGGGTCCCACTAGAAAGACATGCACCCATGCCTGAAGGTTGGCGGCTTCTTTGAATTCAGCAATCGAAAAAAAGAGAAAGAGAAAAAAAAAAGAAGGAAGTGCCACAAAACAAAAATCACTCCTCCCTTGAATAAAATGCCAAGTGATCATACACCTTGTTGTTATGCTACTCTCATAGTTGCTCATCATGGGATGAAACAATGTGATGTCACTGATTAGAGGAATGGACTTGGTCCTGATCTTGGAACAACGGGTTAATAACACATTAATCATGTTTTACACGTAGAAATCACTGTGCCCTGGGTTAGTTACCTCATGTCCCAATCTCTACAATCCCTTTCCATAGTTCGTCTCATCTCACTATTCATGTAATTGTGGTTTGTGTCACGTGTAACATAGAATTCTTACCTCATTCTGGTGATAATTACATGTGTGTGTTTTTTGGAATTAGTGTGGATTACATTTAACCCTTCTAGTGCCCACAAACACTTTAAGTATGGTTACACAAGGGCATTATAGGTTGAAACCTACTTTGGGGAGGACCCACTTGTGTAATCTTTTGTAATCTTTACTTATGACACAACTCACACCTACCATCTCTTACCCTCAGCTTATTTTTCATAACATTCTTTCCCTATTATTATTATCCCTCCAAATTCCAATGTTCCTATGTACCTTTACATAGCCTTTTTCTCTACCACCCAAGGTCCTTATTGATAAAACCCACAGATCATACTTATTCATGCCTTTAAAACCATCTAATTACCTTAGAACCCCCTCAACATATGTCACATGTCCTAATTTCAACTTTTGATTCCAAGAAAAACCTTTAAAATTTGGTATTTTCCCTCATGCCTAAACATCAATAGGCCATGATATCACATACGTGATGTATCATATGCGATATCGCATCCCTCCAAACCTATGAATAGGCAACCCCACCCCCCCACCCCCCGGCAACAGTTAGCATCATTTCTTGCCATTCACATGGGGGAGTTTTTCAAATTTTTCTCTGTGACTTGCAACTATGAAACCTTTGCTTCTCAACCTCTATCTCGCTCATTGGTACTCTAATTTTAATTTTTTCTGAACCTGCTTGAACCCAGAGTGTTCAACTTAGTCATGGGGGAGGGACACCTACCGAATAGCACCTAAATTTTTTGAAATTTTTCATCACCCAAAGGACATTATTAAGGGTAATTAGTTTTAAATTAAGAATAAAATGTGCCAAAAAATCATTTAATCCTTTAGGTACACCGGGAGATTAAAATTGGAAACCACCTAAGTAAAATGAACTCATTATTACAATCTTTCAGGCAATATCACACAGAGATAAATTAATTAATTAATTAAGGCAAGCAGTAAGGTATAACTTAACTTTAAAAATAGCCTTACTAATGCTTGACCCCACGTGATTGCAAATGGCCCCGAAATGTGGACAAAAAGAAGGTCCTACTCAAGGTGGAAGAAAATGACCTAGGAGAGGTGGAAGAAAAGATCCTGCCATACAACATACAGAATAGGAGGAACAATCATTCAGTATTCATCAAGAGGACCCTCCTACCATACAATTTGCACAGGTAGAAGGAGGAGCTACTGTAGCACCTGAATAGGGACAAAATCTCACGTTGCCCCAAGATTGTGTTCAGGCCATCCATGAAAAGTCCACATTCGCTGTAGTGATTGTGGAATTGAACTTTGAATCTTTTGCAGAGTTTGCTTTTGAGGCTATTAGGGATCACCTCAAGGGGTCTCCCTTATGGCCTACCCTCTTCGAAAGGAGTGTCTAGTACCTAGGGGAGATGTACTAGTTTTGGCACAACAGAGAGCAAGGCATCACTATCAATATTTGTGGTGTGTCAGTTGATTTCTCTACGCAAGCCATTTTGGAAGTATTAAACCTTCCGAATACAGGGCCCAAGGTTACTCATTTATCCACCCGTTCAAACCCCGATGTGCAATGAGATTGGTTGGAAAGGGCTTATGGTAGAGATAAGACATTTGGTGAGCTGACAACGGAAGAGAGGATCTACTTCAAAATTGGAACTTATTACCTCTTCCCCACAAAAGGCTTAAAAATAATGTCAACGTATGCAGCTAGAGGATGTGCAGTGCTGATGAAAAAGGTTAATGCTAACCTATCCCATCTATATTTAACGAAGATCCTGAGGCGGTTTGAGGAACGGAAGATAGGGAAGATGGCATTGCCTTTCCCATGTGTTGTCAGAAAGCTTTGTCGACGTGCTGGTATCTAGGGGTACACCAATGATGTCCTCCAAAAAGCATAGATTGCTTCATATGCTAAATTGTTAAAGTCGCTAGCTCCAAGGAAAATCACTGGCGAGACGCTGGGACCAAAAGAAGAAGAAGAACATATGACTGGACCAACTGCAACTCAACTTGCAGGACCTAGCCAACCTCCAAGTACAGGACCCATCCAACAACAGGAAGCAGGGCCTAGCATAGGCAAGGATTAGCTGCCACCACTGCAAGACTACAAACCATCGATGAGCCATCTCAGGGCCATCGTTGAGACAGTCAGTTGGGGAAATCATGATGATGCAAATCTCTTCCATGTCATTGATGATGCCATTCAACCCAAAGTTTCTTTGGATCGTACAAGGGACAAAGTGTCGATCCATACAAGAGGAGGAAAAAGTAGTTGGTCACAAAAAATCTTAGAAAATGCAACATCTTTCCAAGTACAATTAGAAACTAGTGAAGGGGCCACTGTGGTGGTCATGCAACACCAGGATGTCATGGGAGCTGTAGATGTGATCGCAGACCACATCAAAGAATCATTCAATGTATCTTTTGTACCATTGGCAGATCTCATAGGAGCATGGGATGCTCAAACTTTGGCTGAAACCTTAATGACTCCTACGGAACATGAGGATGTGCTTGATCAATTGCTCCAAATAGGGCAAATAATGATGTCCCTATTTGAAATCCCTTAGGATGTTATGGAAATTCAGTCAAACCTCATTTCCACGAAGGGGAAACTGGTCTTAATAGAAGTGAGGGCCGAGCATGCTAAAGCTGAAGTGTAGAAATTACAAGAGCAACTCGTGGCCCTATAAGTAGCACAGCCGGACCCTTTGCAATTTGTTCCCATAGACCAACTAGATAATTTCAGAACTAAGCAACTAACCAAGCTAATCATGGAGAATAAAAAGGTGCTTGTTGAAAAAGAGAAGGCTGTTTGGGATGCCTCTACAACACAAGTGCAAACTCATGCACATATTAAGGCACTCAAAGCCCTACAGGAGGAAAATAAGCAACTGGTTATCGACAACCTTCAATTGACCTCCGTAGAAAAGCAAAAGAACATTCTCGAAGAACATTTCCATCAGTTGCAAGAATAATTCATCCAGGTCAACCAAGACATAAGTCGTTTAGCTAGGGAGAACCAAAGCCTCTCAATGGGGGAGGTACACACAATTCGTCAAAAGAAAGCAATTAAAACAAGAGCGTGGAAAAATGAGACTAAACTACATGAAAAGCTAAAGGAGCACTTCCGAGATCATGTGGGGATGTACAAATAGATCCTTGAGAAGGAGATCCATATGGCCAAGGCCCACATCAATGCTATCAGTGCTCAACACACTGACTAGTAGGCCATATTGGACACATATGCCTTTGTCCACCAAGCAGAAGTTAAGAACTAGGACCTGCAGATTCAGGATTTGATAGAATACATGGAGTTGGCAAACTTGCGGTATGCCAACCTTGCCATGTTAACAACAAGGTGCTCAAAGATAGAGCTCAAGCAGCAGGTAGCAACCACCCACATCAAATATGAAGCAGAATTTGCAAAATGTAAGAAGTTATTGGAAAAATTGGAGATCACAAATTCTAAACTTGAGGTGGTAAAGGCAAGCTACCAAGGCCAAAAAGGTGTCACAGCAGATTTGGCTCAGCAACTTATGAATTTCTAGGAATAAAAAGATAAATCCAGAGCCTACGAAGAGGAATATATAGTGTTTACTATTTGGTATGTCAAGGCTAATCAAATGTTTCCGCAACTACCCTATCCGTGGGAAGTGTCGACTCTATCAAACATTGGAACATTAGCATGGATGGTACAAGACTCTTGAATTGAAGAGGAGAAACTCCAGGCCATACTTCAATGCCATCAAGTCTCAAAGCCTAAAGCACAAGACAAAGGGAAAGCACCAATAGAGGAGCCACCGCCACCACAAACTACATGAGTTCTACAAATTTTGTAGTTGTAGTACATTCTTTATGTTGTGTCTTTGTTTTGTTTTCATTCCACACTGCAGCATAACCCCATTTTCACCATCCAATAATATCGAGCTACGGAGGGGGACAGCCATTCAGGCAAACTTACCTAAGCAGAAATCACTGTTTTTGACCTTAGGCGGTTACCATGGGGCCATATGAATCAACGAAGCCCTGGATTGGCCGCGAGAATGCGTTTTCTCAGGATTTTTGTCCCCAACATGAGGGTTGGCAGCGCGGGAGATATGAATCATGNCATTGCCTTCAGGAGTAGCATTAGATTAGAAACACATCATACACCTCACTCTAGAATAAACCATACATGACAAAGTTAATACTAGTCCATGTCGGAAGATAGTGAACTGCGACCTAAGGTTAACTGTCTAGATGCCACAACTAGTCCATCTGCGGAGTTCGACCGGATCACATGTGTAATGCTCATATTCATATGGTTGAGTGTAGGGGTACCTCACCACTCATCAGTGGCTATAGCATTGATTAGCCCAAAAGACATGACTAACCACTAATACAAATTATCATGCATCTTGAATCTCATTTTTATTTCATCTTTTATTCTAATTGTAGTTTCATGATATCCACTTTTTAAATCAATATTTGAAAAAATTTCAACATTAATCAAAATATCAATAATATCATCCATCCTCAAAATATGGAATATGTACTTAAAAGTTATTTTAGTAATAAATATTTAATTAATACACATTCTCATTTCATTTGTATCCTTCTCAAAAATAAGAACAATTGGAACAACACAAGGAGAAATGGATTCCTAAATAAAGAAATTAGAGAGTAGATCACTTGCTTATGTAACTCCTCTCTCTACTATGGAGTCATACGGTAACCCTTCCTACTTAAAATAGTAGCTCCAAGCATAAAGTTAATTTTTTATTTGATAGATATCATTAAAGAAAGCCTTTCCAGTTTTCCTTTAAAGACATCAATAAAACCCAATGTTAAAGGTTACACAACTAGTGGAAGTTCATTTTGTGGCTTCTCTTGACTTTTGCAATTTGAAAAATAATGACAAATTCATGGACATGTTCCTTATGTTCTTTGATATATTCATTTTCATTAAGAAAAATCAATAAAACATTAATAGATGTATTATAATTGTATTTTTGTAATGTCATTAAGATCAATTGATCAAATATTCCTAGCTCCATCATAAGTAGCCTTATGATCATAATTTCAAGGTCTACCTAGCATGACATTAGTAATATCTATCAAAAGAATGTCATATTGCACTTGATTTTTAACAGATTCAATCTTAAAAGATAAAATGTATCTTTCCTTTACCTCATGGAAATAATCTTTAGAGATCCAATACCCTCTATAATGTAGCATTGAAAACATTTAATGTTGGAAAATCAAGATCTTTGAAAAAATAGTTTGACCTTGGATCCCATAATCCTCAAAAAAGGAATTTGAAGCACCTTGGATAGTCTTGCTAATCACTTAGGGACTTAGAAATTGTAAAATGGATGCAAATAAATTAAAGAAAAATTGCAGATCTACTGCCAAAGAAAATGAAAAAATAAACTCAAAATGCATAAAAAAACAACCAAATTTGATTAAAATAATAAAATGTTGTAGTAATAGAATTTGAAAAAGTACAAGTTTCTATGTTCTTGAATGAACCAAGAACTACAAAAAAGATGCTTGAAGCCTCATGGAAATTATCAAAGTGTATCCTGTAGTCACCTTCATAATTTGGATGCTTCAAAGTTCTACTTCCAAAGCTCTTTGTTCCTTCTTTGGTTTTGGATATGCTTTGCTGTGATGAATGGTTGTTGGAATTTCGATTGATTATAATTATCTAAAGGTCTCTATGCTCATCTAAATGCAAATCTACCAAAATTCCTTGTGAAGTGGTCATCTTTGGTTTAATATACCATTGGATTTTGGTACATTGCTACAAATTTCTACCATGATTGTTGATAGATTTCTATAAATTTCTAATAATTTAGGTCATCAAAATTAGCATATTTCTTCATTTTGATAAGTTTAATGTATGAAAGCCATCAAAAATACATTGGGTTTCATGAAAAGTACACTAGCTTTAAAAGACACGCTAGCTTCACTATAAATACACTAGCCTTGAAAAAGATACGTTGGATCCCATAGAGAATATGCTAGCTTCACCATAAAAATCACAACCCAACAATTTATATGCTAGCCAAAGGTGGTTCCAATGTATAAATTTCTTTGACCAACATATAAACCATGAAAAACCCAAATCTGGTAATTCCCAAGGCATTTTCAAACCTCCCAAACCTAGGTACATGCATGACATAACTTTTTCCACTTGGGAAGTGAGGCAATAATAAATTATGCAAACTTTTTTAGCATTAATAAGCTAAAGTATGTGAGATTGTAGCCTACAAACTACAAACCTCACATTTTACAATAAGATCCTACCTCAAACTCAATGGTGAAGGTTACAATGTAAGGTATTGGGAAAAATAAGGCAACTATATCTACCAATATTTTAACATAAAATTACAATGGTTTTGGTCATGAGTTATAACATGAATTTTCATTTGGTGTTTCACTAGCCCCTCTTTGTTGATGCTTTGAGGATTAACTTGAGAGACATCAACAATGAATACAAAACATTACCATAGGTTTATCACTAATGTTTCCTCTTCGCACTTGATCTTGTAGCTATCAAACCATGTTGAAGAGCGCTTGTGATTATAAGACAAGGTTATGATGAGATGATATAGGAGGAAGACTAGATTCAGTTACAAGGAAATGATCATAGGGATTAATAATAAATTCCACATGTTGACATCATGGTGATGGTATGGCAATGACATGCTTGTTGATTGGTGTAGTCTTCATGCTTCATGCTTCAAAGTATTTGTCACTTGGTAATGTTTTTGATAAATCGACACTCCACTTCAAGGCCTCTTTTATCATTAGGCTCCTTCCATTTCTCATTTTGGAACTATTGATTTGACTTTTAGGCCTCATTGTCCTTTCAACTTTCTTGGCAATTTTCTCTCATTTCCTCTTTTCTTTTTTTATATTTTTTTATGGGGTGAAACCTTCATTGGGTTTCATTGTTAAGGCTGAACTTAGTTTGGTTTTCTCATTGATTGAGATGTGTTACATCCAACAAACTTAATAGTGAATCATGATGAAGGAGATGTCACATGGCCATGGTGCATAAATGTCAAACATAGATCATCATCATTGTTCAGGGTAAGAAAGGTTGTAAGTAGGATATGAGATAGTGACTCAAGAGGAGTAATAGAAGCGACATGAAATAATCACTCTTGCTATGATGAGTTACTACTTTTGCAATGACTTACCAAATCTCATGCATCGAGGTCACATAGTAACTTACTACTATGATGAGTTACACTTTCGCAATGACTTCCAAGCTTCATCCTACAATCACAACTCCAAGAGGACAAGAAAACAAGACAAAGAAAACATGTTATTACAAGATGTTTCATAGGGCTACATGCGATAACTAGCAAAACTATAGACTACCATAGGTTACTATTAGTGCAATATTGAGAGATTTGTGTGATGTGCATCAGATTTACAAAACTCTCAATTCATTCATTGTGCCAAATAGAGAGAAATAGAGATAGAGAGAGATCACCTATAAGGAATATCACATTAGATGTAATAAGGCTTAAGGTAGGAATGGTTGATTGGGTTGGGCAATTCATTCCCATCCATGTTTGCTAGTCTAAAGGCTCCATTGCCATAGGTTTGGGTGATTAGGAAAGGTTCCTCCTAGTTGGCTAAGAACATATCTACATATTCACAAATAACCTTAAGGACTAGATCTCCTTCCTTTATCTTTCTCTTATTTAGGTCATGATGATGTTGTTTCTTCTACCTCTCTTGGTATCATTTGATATGAGCAAGCATGTGTATTTGCTACTCTTCCATCAAATCTATATTGATAATACATAGCTCCTTGTTTTGCTCATCATTGATGAAGTTAGATAGAGCCACTCTTAGCGATGAAACCAGTAATTCAAGAGGGAAAAGAGCTTGAGATTCATAAACTAGGCTATACAAGGTGACACTCATTGCAATTCAAAAGGTAGTTCTATAGGCCCAAAGTGCATGGACAAGCCATTCATGCCACTTGCATCTACTATTATTTAGCATCCTTTTAAGCAAGTTTATGATAACTTTGTTGCTAGCTTCAACTTGTCCATTAGCTTGAGGATAATATAGTGATGAAAAGTAATGATTAATGCTTATTTCTTGACAAAATGCTTGTGCTTCTTGGCTACTAAACTATGATTCATTATTTGTGACTATGGTTAAAGATATGTCAAAATGGGCTACTATGTTATCTAGTATGAATCTACAAACTTGTTGAGATGTTGTCTTCCTTAGGGGAAAAGCTTCAACCCACTTTGTAAAATATTTAGCTATAGTGATGATAAAGCTATGTCCCATTAAATACTTAGGCATTATAGGTCCACTAATGTTAAGTCCCTACCATCAAATTGATCAAGTTATCTAAGTAGTATGTAACTCAATTGGAGCACATGTATTAGGTTGCTATGTTGTTGACAAGTATTAGAAGTTTTAACCCTCCACAAGCAGCCACTTTCCATATAGATCCAATAGTATCCTAACCTTCTAATCTTTGCTACCATGGTACCAAGTCCTATATGTCCTCCACATGCACCTTCATGAACTTGCTCAAGGACTATGTGAGTCTTAGTTTTTCCAAAGCATACTAACAATATGTTATCATAAGATCATCGACATAGTGTGTTATCACCTATAATGACATACTACTTTGATCTTTTACATATAATTTCCTTTTGATAAGTAGTCATGTTCTATGGAGATTCACCTTGCATTAGGTAAAATTTGATATCGTCATTCCATTCCTTTTAAGGAGTAGCACTAATAGTGACTATAGAAATGTCTTCGGTGGTTTGTGTGATGGGGATAGCACAATTCATAATTAAGAAAGGTAACTTACTAAACACATATGACATCACACTTAAAGCTAAAATTGCAATGGCATAAACTAAGGTATTCTTGATTTGGGGTATTTTTTGGATACCAACATCTCTAAATCATTGCATTATTTTCCTAGCTAGGTCATAGTAAGGTTATAAATTTTTGGCTTTACATGCATAAACCTTAGTTACTTTGTTAACCATCAGTTGTGAATCATCTTTTGTCATTAGGCATTTGATTCCTTGGTCATGAGCTATCATCATCCCTATGATTAGTCCTTTATACTTCACCGTGTTATTACTACATAAAAATTGAAAACAACATTGAAGGGCTAGATTGCTCTAGAAGGTGATGTTAAGATGGTGATAGCACTAACCCCATGGGTACTTGAAGCTCCATAAAAGTGCATGATAGTCTCATGGTCCTTAGGTACTTCATTGATCATGTTGACATGATCATTAAAGAATTCAGAGTCAATGGCTACATTGTCCTCAACTAGGAAAACTATGAGTTGTGCAACTATAGCTTAACCTTTGGTTGAGGCTTGGAAGATGTAATGTAGGTTAAAGTCAACTATTATGGCCTTCCATTATGCTATACAACTACTTTTGTAATTATTAATTGTTATGGCTTTCAATACGTTATCCTTGCAAATGACATTGAATTAGCTCCTAAAGAGGTAGTGTCTTCACTTCTTCAATGAGAAGACTAGGGCGAGATAATACTTCTTAACCTTAGTGTATTGAATCTAATAGGTGATTAATGCATGGCTTAGATAGTATACTGGTAACTCTACTCCATCATCTCATTTTTGATAGAGTAAATAAGAAATGGATGTGGTAGAGATAGCAAGGTGGATCTAAAAAGGTTTATTCTTTTGTGGCAAATAGACCATGGGTAGTTGGACCAACTCTTGCTTAATGTTATTGATGCCTTCTTGGCATTGGGAAGTTCACTCATAGCGAACTCCTTTCTTAAGAAAGTGTTGCATGGGTTGTATTTTATCCATAATCCTTGATATAAACCTACAAATAAAGTACAATCTACCTTGCAGTCCCCAAATCTCCTTAAGATTAGTAGGTTCTACCAAGTTGGTTATGGCCTTAACATTATTAGGATCAACATGTGTTCTTTCTTCAAACACTATAAAGCCAAGCATCTTACTAGTTTTTAACACCAAAGATACACTTCTTATGATTGAACCTAAGCTCATATTTAAGACAATGCTTTAGCACTAGGTTAAGGTCATGTGCATGGTCATTGATGATTTTAGATTTGACTACTATGTCATCCATGTAGTCGTTACATAACCATAGCATGTAATCAGTAAATATGTACATCATGGCTTGTTGTTAGGTTGTGCCCACATTATTTAGAACAAATGACATCATGGTATAATAAAATATTCCTCAAGGGATCATGAAGGTCATGTAAAGTTGATGCTCTAGGTAAATCCTAACTTGGTTTTATCCTAAGAACCCATCCATGAAGGATAACAAGACATGTCTAACAATAGTAATGATGAGTTGGTCAATACTAGGCAAAGGAAAATCATATTTAATAGTTTTTTTATTTAGGTCTCAAAAATCAATGCAAAAACATATACTCCCATTTTTCTTAGGGACTACCACTACGTTGAACACCCAATTTGCATAATCGATAGCTTGAATGAAACTAGCTTGATATAGTTTTATGATCTCATTGTGAACTTCCAAGGCTGAATTTGGTCTAATTTTGTAAACCTTTTGCTTAACTAGCTTGATACTAGGGTCAAGTATAATGTTGTGTTGCACTATACATGGATCAAGACCTAGCATATCTTCATATGACTAGGCAAAGGCCCTAATGTTATTCTAAAGGACCTTGATGATGTCTTGAGCCTACTGGGTTTCAACTGAGGAACTTAATTTTAGTGTTTTCTCCTCACCTTTTTGTGTAGTAACTGGAACCTCAACTAGAGATTCTTTAGTGATATTTTCAACCTCAAGGTCAAGAGTTTTAACTAGGTGTTCAAGGCTATGTGGTCAACTGGGCTCTTAAGCTCAAGATCTAAGTAATTAAGGTTAAGGAATTGTTCAACATTACCATGGGATTCACTAAGGCTTAAAGATAAACTAAACTACTTATAGGTGTTCATACTCCAATCCTACACATCAATCATAAGCATATTAAGTGGCATTTGTGCAATAAAATGATTAAATAATGTCAAAACAATGTAAAGTACTCTAGTAATAATGCATAGATGACCAAAATACCCTATATCAAAAGCCAAACATGGTCAATGAAGGTTATAAGGATAAGCTAAGTAAAATAAAGACTAAATAATGTATAATGAGACTAAATAAAAGTTAAATTATGGTCAAATTAGGCCAAATGATTATGAAACCTCATCAAATGATGTGAAGAAAGGTCGAATCAGGCCACACTGATGTCAAATGGCATCAACCAATGTTAAATCAAGTCAACTAAGATAAAATGATAAAAAAAGTATGATAAAAATAGATCCAATTAACATAAAATGATAAAAATGAAGCCAAATGGCACTAAATGATATGGAAATGAAGGTCAATAATGTGAACTAATATTGAGTAAGGTCAAAACATGGTGGAACAAGGCAAAACTAGGCAGGGTGGAAAAATATGGTAAAACATGGTTAATAGTAGCTAATCAAGATCACATTTTACAAGTTTTAGGCCTTAGCAGGCCTTGGTGGAAGGTTGCAAGATCAATGGGAGAGTTTTGGCACTTTGGTAGGTCATTTTAAGCTTGTTTGAAGGAAAAAATGAAGCATTTTTGAATAAATAGGCTAGCCCTTACATTAAATACACTAGCCAACATATTTATTGTAGGCCCCAACATATCTTTTGATGAAAGTTAATTTCTAGGGTTTTTTTGGACTAGTTTCTAGGTTCTAATGCTTGGACTATCAGTGTAATGGACTAGGAGTACAAATTAGTCAAGTTTGATGTTGATTTGAACCCCTGAAGGTACTATATGCTACTAAGAGCTAGAAAATACACTATGTAATGTATTTAATGCTGATGCTAGTGTGTTTTCTTAGAAAAAATTATTTCATAATGCTTTAAACTTGAAATTTTTGCTTCAATGATCTCCTAGGGTAGTGCAGGGGTGTTAGGGCTGTAGAATGGTCATTTTGAGGCTAAAACAGGTGAACAAAATTGTAGTTTAGAGCCATCCATGTTAAAAATATGATGGCTAGTGTATTTTTCCATAGTCATAATGTATAAATGATGAAACTTAAATTTCATGCTCAAAATGAGGTCAAGTTGAAGCTAGTTTTAGTTTTCAGGGTTCTAGGCTTTTCTAGTCAAGTTTCAAGCTATTTTGAAGTGTCGTGAGGTTGTCAAAACTACCATTTGAATCAAAACTACACTAGAAAACATATTAAATTTTGATGTTAGTGTATATTTTATGAAATCTTGGCCTCTAGATAGTCTAGATGGTTAATTGACTTGGTTTTTGGACTTCTAGGGTACTGGTGTCTATGGCTAGGGTTTAGACAAAATTGGTGATCCAAGAGGTCACTAGAGACTCAATTTAGCCACTTCTCCTAAAAATACATTGGAAAATTTATTTAGTACTGATACTAGTGCACCTTTGAAAGATTTGACTAATTTCAATCATTTCTTAGCTTAGTTTCCAAGGTTTTATGGTTATCGAAGGCTCCAGATAGGTTCTGGGAGTAGACTAAGGTATTTGAAGTTTGTTTCAACTAGTTGATGAATTTTTCTTGGGTTTCCTTGGAATTTATATATTGGCCAGTGTATGTTTTGATCATCCCATTATATCTCCTAGTTTTAAATTAGTTTTAACTTATTTTTAACCTATGCTGTTCAAGGTTACCGAAGGCTCCAGGAAGGTGTCAAGGCTAGGGTTTGCAACTTTTGAGGTCATTTAAGACTTTATCAGTTCATCTTATGCCCATTTAATTCAAATATATGCTAGCTACTATATTTATTTTTCCTATTAGTGAACTTTTGGAAGAAATGTGAATTTTGAAATCGTTTAATAGGGTTTACAAGGTTTTGAAGCTACCAAAGGCTCTAGTTACAGTTTGGGCTTAAGCATGGTAATTTCGAGGTTACTTGGAGGTCTCATTTGTGCTAGTCATCATAATTCTTTATAAAAATACATTGGCTAGCATATCTTTTCCTATATCAAGCATATAAATATAAAAAATGTCTTATTTTAGGTGTTTTTTGGGTGTTTTTGGCAATTGAAGTTCTCTGGTGACAATGTTCAAGTTTCCAATTTGGGATGGGGCTTTATTTACAATCCTAGGTTAAGAATGGATAGCTAGGAGATGCACCCTAGTCATTATTGGAGCTTACAATTCATTCCAAGGTTTAAGTATTTTTCTTGGACATCAATCCTAGTGTATTTTTTATTAAAAGTTCTAAATCCCATTATATTGGGATTTTTGGTGGCTTATTTGGAAGGCATCATGTGGGTCCCACCCAAGGTTAAAAGGTTGTTTGAAATTAAACATCAAGAAAACCCAATGTATTCATAACTTTCTATATGTGAACATGGAGTTCACTGGTTGTTATGTAGGTATTATGGGTGTGAGGGTTACTACACCAATGCATAAGTATAGTAGGGCTTCTTCATTGAAATTTTTATGCAAACCATTTTCTTTTAGCTTGGTTCTTGTAGGAAACACTTGGAATTGAGGATTTTGAATCATTTTTGACTTTACATTCATCTACAACTAGCATATTTTTGATGTTTCTCCAACACCAAGGTAGCATAGGTTATAGAGAAGCTAAGAACTCTACTCCAATTCTATAAGATTTTAAAGAAGAGAGAGGAACTAGCAAGAACCCAACACTAGAGGAGGTAGATGCTACTACCAAGGGCATTTTCCACCTACCAATATTATCCATAGGTGAAGGCTCTTCCAGCATGACTTCCAAGTACCCTTCATTGATTGGTTTTTATCAATTTTTAGCTAAATTATGGAGGCATTTTGCAGTGGCTAGGTCTATGTGTTAAAAACATTTTGGCTTTGTATGGGTTAAATGTTGCATTTAGTTTTTACTAATGTGTCCACATTGTGATTTTGGTCCTAGGACCTTTCTTTACAAAACTTTGAGTTTTTTATTTGGCCCATCCTATATGTTTTTAACTTTTTTCTTTTTTCTTTTTTTGAAAACTAGGTAAATTTTATGATTGTTCATAAAGATGTGGTGTGAAATTTTTAATGACATAGGATTATTCTATAGTGTTTATGGTAATATCAGTTGTTGAATCACTATTTTTGGAGCTATGATTAATTTTTTATGAGATTCTTCATAGATTGAATACTGATTTTTTGAGTTTTTACCTTGTAAAAATTGACAATGTTAACATGTTTTAATAATTTTTTATGAAAATCCTAGCCTCCTAGGGATTTCTAGGATAGTGTAGAAGGTTTTTACATAGGTTTTTGAATTTAAAAAAAAATCACAATTTTCCCAGAGTTTTCATTGCAGCTATTTCATTGCAAACTAGGTTTTTTTGAAAATAATTCAAAGTGATTCTAGGCATTTTTGTTAATTTTTCTATGCCTATTGTTGCAACATTGGAGTAAAATTTTTTTGTTGAGTTATGTATATTTACACTACCTAGACTTAGGAAAATGTTTTTGGTAAATTTGAATCAAATTTTTTGCCTAGATGAACTGCCTTGTACGGTTGTAGATTCAACTGGTAGGCCTATAAGCTTCCTAGCCTGCACTAGCAACGTTGGTCTACATTTTGGGATTTATTGGTCATGTTTAAGATCTCTAATGGTTATTTACATTATGTATGTTGGTTTTCAACAACTATTTTAATTTTTTAAAATTTTTATTTAGCTTTACTAAATTTTTTTTGTTTACTATAACTATTTCAATGTAAACTAGGATTTCTAGTCAAAATATCATTGAATTAAAATTGACATGTTTATACTAGTTATTAGTATATTGTCAATTATGAGTTGAAACATGGTATAGGATTTTTCTCATAGTTTTAATGCTTGAAATAACATTTCTATATAACTTTTTTATGCATATTTCAACTATGTGATTGCATGTCAATAGGCTACTTGGTTCTTTACTTAGTTTTAAGTTGAATATTTTATTATTTTATTATGGTTGTAAATTGTGAAATTAATTATTTAATTTTATATTAACATGGACATTATGCTTGTTATTTTTTTTTATAATTTTTTGAATTTTTTTCATGGTCATGTAGTGTTTTAATGGTTTTTTTTGGTTGTGCAGGGCCTTTTTGAAATGCATCCTAGTGGTCATTAAACTAGTTGGACTTCTATGTTGTATAAACATCCTAGAACCAAATAGTTTGCCTCTTGACATGGTCTTGGATCGTGGTTCTCTTTGGTTTAGGCTTGTGATCAAAGAGTTCTTAGCATTCCTGCTAAATAACTTCAATGTAATTTTATGGTCACACTTGGCCTCTAACACTGCAAAAATTATTGAGGAGACCTTGCTACCCCATTCTGCTAGCCTCATTACCAAGTTCATGGTAGATGACCTTGCCATTCACATGGAATTTGATCATCATGATGGCATGTATACTATAGGAACATGCAAGTTATTCCAAATTTGGGATATGCCTGAATTTATTTAGTACAATGCCAACAACACATTAATGATGGTCGTCGAGTCCAAACTTTGTTTCAAAATCCTCCTAACACTATCTACCACTTGAAAGCATACCTATCATCCTTAATTTTTGGTTCATCTATTATTTGCATTAGGATATTTGGTTTTAATAATTTTATTGTATCATTTATATGTTGTAGGTATATAGTGCATGATGGAGGACTAATTAAGAGTAACCAAGTCCTACCCTTAGCACATAAAGCATTAAAGGTCCTTGCACAAGATCCATTTGTGAGATCCATCTGTGAAACTTGTGGTACTAGAGTAGTTGCAAGATGACTTTAGTTAATATGCTTCATGTTACTCTCAATTCTACCACAAGTGTGTGGCCAACAAGACTACTCATGTTTGGTGGGGCCTTCTAGACTTAGGCATACATGCACCTGTGGCTTTTAGGACCCCTGAATTGCTTAAACCAAGTAAGTGAATTTAATAGTTTTTTTTATTTTTAATTATTAATGTCAATATTCTCTAGTTGTGTTGTTTTCTAGTTACTTAGACCTTAATTTTTTAATTGTCCCATTATGAGTTTAATTTTATTTTTTTACTATGTTTGTTATATATTTATTTTTTTAGTTTAATGTGATGTGCTCATGCTTAAAGGCTAACTAGCTATCCATGTTGTGTTGTAGATCATGTGCCCAAATCTACTATTTCCATAATCACCTCATGACATGCAAAGAAGATGCTCATTCTTAAGTGGGGTGAAGTAGATTCAATGTAGGAGTGGTTGATTAGCAAAGCATCCAAGGAGATTTAAGAAAAAAATTTCAATGCAGGTTTAATCATTCGATTTATGATTCCAAGCCTATCTATGCCTACTGTAGAGATGGTAAATGTCATTGACTCCTTTGACAAAGGAGTCAAGAAATTCATCTCTCATGTTCATGGTGTGTCTATCACTTTGGCCATTAATGAATCCACATTCGATGACCTCTTTAGCATTCCTTGTGATAGCATGAAGGTTGTCAAAAAAGTAGGAAAAGAGGTGGGCCATAGGGAAGATGTGGAAAAATGACTTAACACTTGTCGTAATAATGGTAGGTTGCCTCTAGACCAGTGCCATGTCATATAGGTTAACAAGATTTATCCATTATTCTTCTTTAGAGCATTTCCCACATTACTATCATAGAAAATAATCCTTGGCATTCGACAAGCTTTGACCATGAAGAATTTCCTCACTTAGGATGCTCAATTCAACTAGGCTACTCACTTGGACTCTGGGCTATAGGATGAGATCCAAAAATTCTGGAACAACCTTGAGATGATATGCCATATGCATTATACATTTTTTGTGGCATATCTAAGGAGGTTTGTGGAATTCTTGGTGGTTAAGAAGGATGAATAGTCATGATTTGTCCCAATTTTTCAAACATTGGGTGAAACATATTGTTCTAGCCATGCAAGTTCAGAATCCACTAGCTGAGTATATTGGGAAATCGTGATTTGTTACCACTAAGAAATTTAGTGGTGTACATTGTCCATTCCTTGACAACATGGGGATTTAATCCCATATTATCCATGGAAATGCTAAGAGAGCTAAGGAGTAACGTGCTAAGGCTAATGGTGTAGCCAAAGCAAAGTTGAAGTGGTCACTCGTTGAGAAAATTGTCATTGTTGTGGAGTAGCCAATGAAAAAGAAGATATCTCTTGGGATCATCCATGCATATCACATTTTTTCAGGTGTGTTCTCATTACATTTTCATTGTTTTTGGTTATTATGTTATTTTGCACATTTTTTATGTTTTGTGCATATTTAAGTCATTATATTATTTTTAGAAAAAGTTTTCTAACTTATTCTACATTTTGTTTTTGCCTTTCTTGTAGGAAAATAGCAAGAACTAGTAGCCCAAGCCATAGTAGAGATGGAGAAAAAATGGTAAGAAGAGGAAGCACTAAGGTAACAAGAAGGGATTGAACCAATGTCTAATGAAATGTTGGATGCCTTGGATGCCATATTTGAAGATTTAACTTTTGATGATGAAACTCACATTGACATCCCACATGGTCTTCCAAATATTTATGTATTTTAGTTTGTGTATTATATCTTATAGTTTCATGTTGAATTTGGTTTTAGTTTTTTAGTTGGTGGTTATACTGGTTGTAGTGCCTAAACCCCTCGTAGAAGCATCCACCTCCACATTTCGTATGAAATCATGGGCTTAAGTTCCCAATAAGACTGAGTTCATTCCTTGTATGGCTAAAAATTTGATTGATTGGTTGCAACAGGTTACTCTTGATGTTGGTAATACAATAGCATGCTTTGCTTAAATTATTTTATTATTTATATATTTTTGTTTCATAATTTTTATGGCTTTTTCTATTTTATGATTACATGGTTTTAATAGCTTAAAGCATTTTTGGTTATTTTTTATTAGTATTTTTATGTATTAAGTTTTTTGTTGTTTGTAGTGTCCAAAGTTGGATGGAACCCTAAGTGCAACATTGAGCTTGATCAGTTACCTAAATTTTTTTCTAAAGTAGAAAATGTTCCACAAAGGTTATATGAGAGTGCCACTAAATGTGCCCTCTCATGTGCCAAAACTTTGTGGGAATGCCAACGTTCCAATAAATTCCTATAGGAAACAATTGTGTTGGAGAAAGAAACCAAGTGGTAGGCTAAGGAGATCAAAGACCATAGAGACCACAAGGAGTTTATAAAGGCTTTCATACCCAATAGAGACTCCTTGTGCACTAAAAAAATATAATGGTTGATGTGACATCCCATCCCCAATGTCATGGCAAACATCAAATATACAATATATTATACATTAAGTGTACAAAGAAAATATACCAATGCAAAATATAAGTGATATTCAGCATTATGTATAAAGGAAATAGTAGGAAAAATGTAGAAGAAAAAAAGAAAAGAATGCTTTATTGATATGGAAAATTGTATTTAGATCATGCTCTGAGAGTGTTCCTTAGGGTTTTCTTCCTTTGGCATGTATCCTTAGAGGCAATCTAGCACTGCCATCATGGTTAAGCCTATAACCTGGCCAGAAGGAATGGCCAATCCACTTCTTGTCCTACTTCACCTAGCTTCTTATGACTTACTTGTACTAGGTCTGTCACTCCATGAATTTCCTGTACTAGCTCTATCATTCCCATGCTAGCACGACCTCTAACCTCAGGTATAAATGCCTTAGGTCAAATACCCAACAGTTACCTTACAAGACACATTTGTTATTACAACATGCCCTTTTGAATCTTAATTACAACTACCCTTTCAGGTCTTGTTAAGATAACAATAACACTTGTTATGAAGAGACACCATCTTCATTAGGCAGCCGCATCATTTGGGAATGGGGATGTGATAGTTGAACTATTGAAATGCCATACATGTCAAGGTTATCTAGCTAGGAGTAATGTAAAAAAGGAGATCTAGAAAAACTTGTTAGTCCATAAGATCAAGGACCTACCAGGCTACTACGCATGGGTCCTTGAGTGAAGAAAGACACAAAAGGACCATAACTACAAATATAATGTGGAAAAGAAAAGTTATTACAAGTGTTTATAAGAGGAGGCTCTAAAGAGCTGAAAGTTGGAGATGTTCATGCAGGAAATCAACACAGAGAAGACCTTCAAGTTGTTTGAATGCTCTCTGGTGATGTCTAATCCCCTAGCTCATTACATTACTACCACTTTAGGAGAGGCCACTACTACCACCTTTTCATGAGAGCCTCCAACATGAACTAATATTAAGAGGAGGAACATCCTAACTAGTGTAAACCTGGGGGAAGTAAATTGGATGAACATGAATAAAGAACAAATTCTTCATCATTTACAAACTAGTCTCTTGAACTTTCCTCAAGAAGACCTTACACTAGAACCTCCAAAGGTTTTTTCTTAAGTTTTTATTTTAATATAATTTAGTTTATTTTGATTTGTAGTTTATTTTTTGGTTATATTTATTACTAATTAAATTTTTGTTTTATGTTCTATCTTTGTTTTTATTTTTGGTGTTGATACCAAGTGATGGTGATGGTCCTAGTGGCCCTGATGATGATGATGTTTCTCCTCCTCCTCCAATTTTACCTTAGTCCTACCAATCTTATCATGTTGTTATGATGTTGATGTAGTCATTTTTTTTATTGACTATTCATAGCTATTGGAGACTATGAAAAGATTTCATTATTTATTTATTTATTTATTTATTTATTTATCATTGCACAGTGCAACCATGGCTATTAGACTTACTATTTAATTTTTTGTTGTCATTGTTAACTAAATTTTTATTTGTCACACTACGT
The DNA here is from genome assembly GCA_015680685.1 of Gnetum montanum. Classification (NCBI taxonomy): domain Eukaryota; kingdom Viridiplantae; phylum Streptophyta; class Gnetopsida; order Gnetales; family Gnetaceae; genus Gnetum; species Gnetum montanum. The sequence continues at coordinate 1,085,994 of MNCI01036132.1, read as the reverse complement.
GACCAGGGCTATTGGATTTGGACATTTTGGTTATACTATTTTTAATTTTTCCTATAAGTTTTAGCATTTTCATTTTTTATGTATCTTATTTATTTTACTTTTGTTCATGTGATAAGGCTACATTGGTTAAAATATAAGGGTATAAGGCAACAATTGGTAAAATATAAACATAAGCAATCAAGCAAAATAAAGTTAAAAAAAATATGGTATGATGGCTGTAATAAAGATAAGGAAGAAAAGGTTATAAATGCATTGCCAATTTAAGGCCTTGGAAGGCCATTATAAATTTTTATAAGTTTTTTATGTTTTAAATTTTTTATTGAATTTTTTATGTTTTACAATTTTTATGGTATTTTTATGTTTTAAAAGGAAAATCATAAAAGGTAAATTGTGAATAAGAATAGATTATAAAATTTCATGTATAGTAAGGCTAAGATAATGCAAATCATGGTTATATAAGTAAACAAAATGATACATATAAACAAAAATTCAAAACTAGGCTATAAAATATAAGTAAAAAGAAAAAAGTCCACACTATTATTAACATAGGGATAAGTGAGTGGGGAACATACTCAATCATATAACTACTTTCTAATCTTCAAAAATTTGGGGAGGGTCGCATACAGTCTCTATTATACAATCTTGTACTCTCCATTTCTCTCATTGACCACATTGAATGGGAGCTCTTCCCATGGTGCATCTATGGTTTGGTTGCTTTTGGTTTTGGCCTGGTCTACTCTATTAGGCTTCTAAACTTCACTTTTCATAGTAAGAGTTTCTTCTTGAAGCTCCACTTCAAACCCTTGCTCCATATCAATGTTATTTACCACCAAGGAAACTACACTGTCACCATGAATACTTATTTTACCTCCCTCATAAAGTAGGTGAATTTCTTAGTGGATGGGGAAGGAAACTAGGTGTAATTGAGCTAGCCAAGACCTCCCTAGGATGAGGTTAAATCCTAGTGTCTCTTTCACCATCAAGAAGTTGGTTGATGTGGGGAATTATTTCCCCACTATGAAGTCTAAGGAGACTGAACACTTTACTGCCACCTGTGATCCATTAAAGAATTTAAGAGTAGAGGTAGGAGTACTTTGCATGTGTTCCACTAGACCTAACCATTCAAAAATGGTAAAAGGTAGGACATCAATGGCTGCTCCATCATCAACATACACCCTGTGTACCTTGTATTGCCCAATCCTTATAGTTATGAAGAGAGGGGCCCTTATTATCTCACCATACTAGGGGCTAATTTTAACTTGACTATCACAAAATACTAATGTGGTTGACTTCATTTCTTTCCTAGGTTAAGGTGGTTCCATCATTGCATGGATGGACTCTTCATTGGTAAGAATGTCCTCACTAATAGGAATTAAGATCAAGATCTTCACTAAGGCTTCACAGTAAGTGAAAGAACTCATTACCAGGTCATACAAGCTAAGAGAGATTTTTTTCTATTTTAAGAATAGTTTCACCTGTTTCATGGAATTGATGAAGTCTTTATCATTGGCTGTTGATTTATCATTCATATTAACCTTAACTTTCTCCATTCATCCTATGAGGTGAAATTCATAATTCAAGGTTTGTGGTTTGATCCCTGTCCCTTTCTCTTGTTATTTTTTTATCCTCCATTAGTTGACTAGTTTAAGTGTTTTAAGTGTTAAAGCTCATGGGAATGGTTGAATCAGGTGTGGGCTTCAATGGGTCCACCTTCTTCAAAGCCTTTGCCTACTTATTCTCTTTGGAATTAAGCTTTGGAGTAGACTTCTTACATTGTCTGTTGGTGATTTCTTATTCTTGGATTACAAGGAAGTCATTGTATTGGTTATCATGGGAGGACATTAGTCAGTTTGAGTTGTAGATTTGGTGGTAGTGGGAGGGGCACTCTAATGCTGGAGGGTTCTTTGGAAGACATTGGTGATGGAATCCTTACAAAAAAATGAATCCTTGAACTAGATGAAGTTGAAGGATCAATTTTTTTATGAGGAGGTATCCAAATCATAAAAGGCTCCTTGGTAGGTCTTAGGTTGTTGCTAATGTTAAATGCTACTATCGTGTATGGGCTATTGTTTGCATTGAATAGGTCTTTGTATATCTGTATGGATTATTTTTGTGACCTAACCAAGTTGGAGGCATCTAACACTAGCTCCCCATTGTCTATCATCTTTTGCAAGTCATCCTGTAAGGCTAAGTAGAAATCAATGTCATGACTTGATAACTAATGATAGTGCTAGAATTGGTCAAGTTTGAAATACTTTAGTACCAGTGGATCATCCTTTGTTTCCAAAGTAAGATCCTTAGTGATTTCGCATAATCAATAATGCCTCTTGTGGGCATTCTTAGTCATCTATTTGTATTAGATCCAACCACTCTTAAGCAATTGGTCAAGGAGCATAGATGATTTCAATGGTAACTTAGTGTATCCCAACCAATCTTTTCTCTCAAAGTTAAGCCTTGTGTAGTTTGATGTAGAGATTCCTGATGTTGATGGTTGGTTTTGGTAAGGGCCATGGATTGAATGATTTTCTTTCCTTACATAGTTTTATTCTCTTTGGCCATAGTGGCCATGGCTACATGGTTTTGTTTTCCTCTATCCTTGTCCTTCCTTATGTGTTGATTCTTGTATGCTACATAGGTAGGGTCATGGCTAGCTGATGAGTGGCGAGGTACCCCTACACTCAACCATA
>MNCI01036132.1:1037620-1082384 GCA_015680685.1 Gnetum montanum | reverse complement strand
GCTGCTCGAATAAAGAACCATTCACTTGGAGGACTCCTACTGCGGGCACATGAAAAATATTCTATCTCTGGGGTGATCAACCCACCAGAGCTTCGCTACTTAGCCTATCTGATTAGAAATGAGGGGAGTGCCGCCTCTTATTTATAGATATGGCGGCAGACCGCGATATCATGTACGCGATATCGCAGGGAAGGACGCGATATCACAGGGGATGCGATATCGTAGCAGACGCGATATCGCGTATGCGATATCGCGGCCTATGCAATTCGCATCTCATCACTAGCCTTGGTAGAATCCTCTGTGTTTTTGATTTGTGAGAAAGCTCAGCTAAGGGACTATAGGTCTAAGTAATATAGTTTGAACTTGATGAAGTTATTGACTACCCTCTTGAAAATGTCCAGAAGGTAGATTTTAGCTATAAGATCAAGAATCTCATTAAGTAGAGCATTCCATCTTTGGGTAAACTTCTAAATAGGTTCAAGAGGCCCCTGTTTGATTTTCATTAATTGGTTTAGGATGGTATCTAGTTTCAATTTATACTTGAAATAATTCACAAATTGTGAAATCAAGTTCTCTAGTGAGGCAATAGATCCTCTAGGTAACACATAATACCAATCTAAGGCTTTCTTAGTAAGGAACATAGGGAGTATTTGCATAATGGTATGGGGCCAAGCCTATAGTAACAAGCACTCATAACAGATGGTGGTGAGGTGTATATTAGGATCATCCTCACCATTGTATTTGGTGAACTGTGGTATTAGAATGCCCAGGGGAAGAGTAATTTGTGGGATGGTTGGATTAATGGAATCATCCTAGTAAAAAAGTTCATTACCTTGACTGATTATGAGGTTGAGGACTTAAGCTTGTGTAGCTATTTTGTGAGATCTTGGATCATTTAAAAGGCTTGATCCAAGCCTTAAGGCATCTTGGAAGGTTGTGAGCTCTGTACAAATAGACAAAGGAGAATTTGGAAGGCTTTTGGCCTTATGATGGGTAATGGCAAGGATGAAAGAGGTTGTGTAATCATGGTTTTAGGGGGCTAAATAGTGAAAATGAGGTTTGTGCTAGTATTTAAGGAACAAAAGGGGGAAATGGAGTATGGAAAGCTTGGATGACTCAAGGTCTAAGGGCTCACTACAATGGAGAAGGAATGAGCCATGATGAACACCATCAATGATGGCCATGCAAAGTGGGGCTATGTTGCAAAGGGCATGGAGGAGAAAAGAGAGACTTATTGAGGCATGGGTTATGCTCGGTGAGTAGAGATGATGGATGTTGATCCCAACGTGAAAGGGTAGGCATGAGGAGAAGAGGATTGAGAAATTTTCCCCATAGAATATGTAGAAGAGGTTGAACTACGTGCAACGACCTAAGGAGCTAAATGTTTGAAAGGTCTATTAATGAAGGCATCAAGTTCTTATTCAGCCTCGTACTCATCATGCTCCTCGTGATGACTTTTTGAGTTAACCTCCTCGCTTAACTCATTCATCTCTATCAATTGGATTGATATGTGCATATGAATTTTAGTTAGTTTTATTTTCTCATAGGGGGAGTGGATGTACTCCTTCCCATTCCTATGGATTAACTCAAACTCATGCTTGAATTCAAATTATGCATTAGCATATATAAAGTTATAATATTCCCCATTTATTACTATGAAGTTTGGGCTTTGGTCCCTCTACCTAAGTGGTTGTCTATACTCAACCACAGTTGGGTCCTTGGTATCGTACATGTGTACAACATCTTAATTTAAAGCCATGTTAGTTAAGTTGATGGGTAACATGGATGCAAGCGTTATCCGGATTTATTGGGCGGCTAATTTGTGAAAAAACACTAACTAGATATTTATTTTTGTTGTGAATTGATAGTTCCAACTAGTGGAACTATCCAGCAAATAAATTATTTTCATTGTGAAAATGATAAACACTACAATTACAAGTGTAATGCAAGTTGCCGTGACAGTGCTATGTGTTAATTTGAAAATTTAAAGTTTTGAAGTGCAAGGAGCAAAGGCTTACACTATAATTGATTATTTGAAGAAATTGGTGTGACAAATGTCAAAGGTAGGTTTCAAGTTTCTACACTAGGCTTACTCCACCTAACTTATAGTGAAAAAGATATGTTGGTTCTGGTTTGTTTGTAAAAATACGTTGCTATTTCTAGCAAGAAATACATTGGGTAGATAGAAAAAATATGTTGGGTGCTTTCCTTCTGCCAAATGTGAGGGTATTTTCCAAAAAAAAATAAGATAGCATTTTTCCTATGGAAAAATACACTAGTTATGGTATGTGCACAAGAGATATGCTCATTTATCCCAAAAAAATGTACTCTAGATTCTTGAAAAAGATTCGTTGGTTTTCCAAGAAAAATACGCTGGGTATTCTCCATGGAAATTATGGTGGTACTTCCTCAACAAATACGTTGTTATTTTTGGAAACAATAGGTAGGTCTTTTCTATAAAAACTATGCTAGCTTTGAAAAATACTTTAACCTTGTAGGAGAAGCCCAATGTAAAATTTCAAGTGGTTGCAAGTGGGTAGTGGTAGAAAAATATCCTGATCCTTGGAAAACACAAAGGCAAATTTTAATGATTAAGAGTTTTAGGTTCCTTCAAGAAAATACATTGGCTTTCAAAAGTCCAACAACTATTGTGAAATTATAAGAACATCCAAACTGACTATACTAAATATGTTGGGTATGAATTGTAAGAAAATGGATGGCAGCGTTGGTTTCTTGAATAGGGTTTTAATGTAAATTTTAAAGGTTTAAATTTGTGAAAATTGGTTTTAGAAAGGGTAGAGTAGGATTGGATGAAGAACTTGGATGAGGACCCTTCTTCTAGTGCTAGAAATTGTAGCACCAAAAAAATTGGTGCTGGAAAATTGAAGGTCTCCAATGGAAACGTTTGACCTCAAATCCCACGGGCCTCAAAAAAGGGATCCAAAGCATCCTACACACTCTTGCCAATCAGCCAAGGACTTAGAAATTATAAAATAAATGCAAATAAATTAAAGAAAAATTGTAGATCTAGTGCCAAAGAAAACATAAAAATAAACTCAAAATGCATAAATGAACTACCAAATTTTATTAAAATAATAAAATATTGCAGTAATAGAGTTTAAACAAGTACAAGTTTATGTGTTCTAGAAAGAACAAAGAACTACATGAAAGATGATCGAAGCCCAATTGAAACAAACAAAGTGTGTCCTACAATCAACTTTGCAATTTGAATGCTTCAAAGTTATGCCTCCAAAGCTCTTTGCTCCTTCTTTGGTGTTGGATGTACTTTGCTATGGTGAATGATTGTTGGACTTTTGATTGATTTTAATACTCTGAGAGTCTCTATGCTTAGCCGACTACAAATTTTCCAAAAGTCCTTGTGAAGTGGTCATCCTCGATATTTATAGACCATTGTGTTTCGGTACATTGGTATAAATTTCTGCCATGATTGCTGCAAATTTTTAACATTATAGGCCATCAACCTCAACATATTTTTTTATTTTGATAAGTTTGATTCATGAAGGCCATCAAAAATATGTTGGGTGCCATGAAAAGAAAGATGGTTTCACCATAAGTACGTTGGCCTTACAAAGATATGCTCAATCCCATAGAAAATACACTAGCCTCAACATGAAAATCAAAGTTCAATAATTTACAAACTAGCTCCAAGTGGTTCTTGCACATAAACTACTTTGACCAACATAAAAACCATGAAAACCCCAAATTTTATGACTCCCAGGGCATTTTTAGCCTTCCCAAGCCTAGGTACATGCATGACATAACTCTTTTCACTTGGAAAGTGAGGTAATAATAACTTATGAAGCCTTTTTTAGTCTCAAGAAGCTGAAGTATGTGAGATTACAGCCTATGAACTACAAACCTCACATTTTACAATAAGATCCTCCCTCAAACTCAATGGTGGAGGTTACAATGTTGGGTGTTGGAAAAAATAAGGCAGTTGTATCTTCCATTATTTTTACACCAAATTACAATGGTTTTGGTCATGAGTTAGGACATGAATTTTCTTTGTGATGTTTCATATAAGGCTTAGGATATGAAATTTTCTTCAATCCAAGTCTATCAATAGCCTTAGAGGAAATAACATTCTCTTAGGCACCTTTATCTATTAATATGTGAAGTGATTTGTCACTAGAAAGACATCTAGGCCCAATTCTAAAAAGCATTTTCATCAAAAAAAAACTTCAATAACATTGACATTTCTCATAAAATTATTAATTGCAATAATATCTTTAAGTAAAAGAGCATTAGGATTACCTTCATTTAAAGACTCTTCTTTCTCCAAAGTCTAAAGTTCCTTGATCTTTAAAGACTTATATTTCTTACATTTCCATTACTTATGTTCCAACTCTCTATAATTGAAGCATTGTACCTTGGAAGCATTACAATTTCCTTGACCTTTTCCTTTCTAGAAAGTGCCTTTCTTAGAATCTTGACCTTCATAATATTCTTTGGATTCTCATGTAAATTATCCTTCAAATTACCTATAATACCACTACCAAAGATACCTCTGACTTCTAGGTATGTTTATGATTTAAACCCTTAATATTCTTTTTACTAACCTTTATGTATGCTTATTACCCCTTCCATATAATGACTATGCTTTATGAACTATGTTAATTTTAATACTTTTGACATGTGGTAGTATTTTTATAACTTTTATATTTTGATAATTTTTTTATATATTTGATATTTTTGATTATCTTTTAATTTAACACATGCACACTAATTCCTTTTGTTGAAGTTTTAAGTTAGTAGATATTAAGCATTTGGTGGGTTATTGGCACATGGGGTACTACTTTGGTTTGATATGTTTTGTTTGGATAATCTATACATATATTTTAATTTTTAATTTTAGACTATATGTTAGAGGATCTCATGTTACCCTTATTATTAGCTATACTTTTAGACCTTAGAACTTGTTACTAGTTTGGACTTAAGCATAGCTATTAACTTGTTCTTAGTAGGCATTAGTCCATGTAAGAAAAAATATTTAAAAATACTTTTAGAATTAGAATTTATTTTTAATTTAGTTTTTCCACATGAGAATTCTCATGTCTAATGCTATTAAACCATTTTAAGAATAGAAACCTACCAACTTTTCCTTGTAAATAACCTTTTACCTTATGTTGTCAACATCTAGAAGATTAAACCAAAGAAGGAGATTATGCCAGATTAATCAAGAGCTAGCTAGATCTATATCTACTACCACTTACATTTATGTTGTCAACCAAGACCCTATGATAAGTTATATTTCCATATATCATTTCAAATATCATTTAGATACTATTGTTGATCCATTATTTTACCTAGGATTTGGACCCTGTTAGGGAGATTGAAGCCATGCAAGGACCCTTGTTGTAGTAATATCATTTTTAGGTAGGTTAATTTGGTATTTTACTCCATTAGGTTTGGCATTTCATTTAGTGTGCATTTGTTTAGCTTATTCCATTTGTTCAATAGTTGTTTATTGATTTATCTGATTTCCCCAATCTAATTATTTTAATATTATTTTGTACAATTTGGCTATTTTGATACTTGAATTTATGCATAGGACATCAATGAATGTTTTGACAATTTTTGATCATTTTTTTTTCTTCATTCTAGCTTCTAGTAAAAACTTAAAATAGAATTAGGGTTTCAAACAATTTTTTGCATTTTTGACTCTCGAGATGATGTCAAACACCTATGATTCATAACAAAAAGTTGTTTAACATCATGTTATAAACCTTGAGGATCCCTTCCTGGCATCTCACTACCTAGTAATAATAGTTAGATGACATCACTTTTGGACACATGAAAACTAACTAAGCAATATTTGTTGAGTGAACCCAGGCCTCCGTGTAACAGAAATTTACGAAAATGACAAAATAGCATTTTTAAGGCTCTTAGAATATCTAAAAGCTAGCAGTAAGTAACTAATAACATTTTTGTGGCTTTAGGAGACTAGAGCAATCCTAATAAAGTTAGATTTTCATTTGGAGATATTTCAAAATTTTCCAAACATTCATCTACATCCATACTTTATTTTCAACCTCATTTGACTCATCAGAACTTTTGGTTTGGCAACAATTGTTGATCTCTTAGATTAGATCTTTTAATTTGAACACTTTGCTTATAGGAAATTATGTCTAATCTTTATATGCTAACTAAATGTGAGATTTAGAGTTGTCAATTAATTAACAATTATATGAATTTTAGATTCATCTATGACATTATATGAGATTGACCCTCACGAACATTAATTTGTAATTTTAGCTTCGTTGAATATTAGATTTATTTTTCTAGCACCCAAGGATTTGTTTGTTTGTTGGGTCTATTATCTATATGGTGTTCAATTTAGTTTGGCCAATTTGCCAAAATGTGGATTTTAGACTCATCATTCTAATACTATGTGAGTTTCAAACTCGTTGATTTGTGGGTTTTAGAATCACCAACATGTGAATCATAGACTCACTAATCTAATAATATGTGGGTTTTAAACTCACCAGTTATTTAAAATTATGTGGGTTTTAGACTCACAAATTTGTTCATCCATTGCATGGATTAATGACTAATAGTGGAATTTCCTTTTATCAGTTTAATTATATGTTAAGATTTCTATTTGTTTGATGCATAAGTTTGATTTGTATTTTTATCTACTAACATGTGGTTGCAACTAACCCATGTGCATGACTACCTAGCTACTTGATGCCTTTAACCAAATCCAAAAGGGAGTATTTTTGTTGGGTTGTTTACCCTACTCAATCATAAGACTAATTCTCTTACTTATATGTGATGTAAAAGAGACCATGTTTACGTAGATAAGAAGGATTTAGAGGATTCTACTAGTTATCAACTCACATTTTAAGATGTCTAATTAATATTATGTTTCCAATTTAAGTTGAATTTTATGTTGTAATGTTCAGATCAGATTATGAATTTGGTATTGGTTGTGATGCTTGTATTATGTTTTTTCCTATTTTTAGTGCAAGCTAATTCTCTTGGGATTTCAATTATGTTAAATTTCTTTATGAATATGTTAATTTCATCCATTGATGTAGAATTAGGGTCTCATGCCTATTGAATGTAACTATTAATTAGATATTTCTTATGTTTTTCATGTCGTCAATTACATAATCATGCAATTTCTAAGTTTCAAATGTTCATATTATTATTCAATTTCCACTATATTTCTACAACACTCTAATTATTAATTTCTAGCTTAGAGAACTAAATTAAATTCTCTTTTAGTAGTAAATAGGTTAGGTTTGACATGCATGGGGCTATTGTCACTGTATTTCATCATGTTTTACATTTTTCTACATATTTTCCGTTGCTCCCATGCACTTGTTTATGGATGCCTACTACTTTACCTATTAACTTTTATTATTATTCATTTGATTTTAGTAAATGAAACTTTATTTTTTCTACATATTTCTATATCTTATATAAGTAATTCCTTTCTAGCCTAAGCTTGGTGAGCTGTTACATTACCTTTCTCGTTTGCTCCTTTATCTCCCTTCAAAGCCTTGAAGTCTTTACCTATGGAAGTGTTGGAATCTCTTTTTGAGCTTTGAAGTTTCCTTTTAGTAAATTAAAAGTCTCATCCAAGATTTAAGGTTCATAAATTATAAGTTCTTGATAGAATTCCTCCTTTAATCCACCTTAGAAGTTAGAAACCTACTCATATTCATACCAATGTACCTTATCTTATTGAACAACCTTGGAAATTTTCATGTAATACACTTGTATAATTTTTAGCTCCTTGTTTCATATATTTTAATCTTTGAATTTAATTATAAATTTCATGAGAGATTAAACTTTAATACAAGTTCCAATATTCATCACATAAGAATGGCTCTCCTTCTTCCACCATACTAGTGTCATACCTTTAATCTTTGTTTTACCATACGATACCTTTTGATAGTCTTCTATATCTTCAAGCTCAAAATATTTGTTAATCATCTTAAGGTAAGAAAGAAAGGATTATGTTCCTTCCATTTCATTGAAGGATTTAACGTCAATATGAGGCATTCTAGTAGCATATCTAAAACCTTTAGCAAGAGCAAGCTCAATTCCTTCACATTGATTCCTTTGATGTCTTGAAGAAACTTCCTTCTTTTCTTTCCTTAGAAAGATGAATCTTTGAGGCTTTTTCTCAACAATTTTAGCAAGAAAAAATGTCGAGGAGCAAGAAAAACACATAAAAGATAACATGTTACCTAAACAATGGAAAAAGTTTCACACATTCCAAACCTAACTTGTTCACTACCAAAAGTAAGTCAAGCATTATTACCCAAGCCAAAAATTAATGATACAATGGTGTGAAAATAATAATTAAAATTAAATTAGTGCATAACCAAGTGAAAATAAAAATTTTAATGTATGATCTAAAATAAATACATTGAGTAAAAAGATAAAAGTACATTTACATCTAAGGAGCATTGGGTTCTAATGTTGCATAAGCTACCAATAGAGCTCAATGCATGATGAACCATGTAGCATAACTATGGTTCAAATTAGAGTCATCTTGCACCTAAGATAAGAAAAATACAATACAAATCTCACATGTATTTCAAATCCATAACTCCACCTAAACATTACAGCATAGAATCAAAACTATAAAATAGAAACATAATATCAAACTATAAGATCTTAAAATATGAAATTGATCATTAGCTATTTCCTCTAAATCCTCCTCATCACAACTAACATAATCACTTACAAATCATATAAAAACCAAGGTAATTACTCCTAAGGTTGAGTAGGGAAAATAACTATAAAAATTACTTCATTGTGGATTTGATTGAAGGCATTAGATAGCAAGATAGTCATGTACATGGAACAGCTGCAAAACAATCTTAGCTAAACAAAAAAAAATAGAAATACAAAAAAAGGTGTAAATAATAATAAGAAAAAAAACATTACAACTATTTAACAAAACTAAAAAATCCACCATCACTTGTTAATCCAACCAATGAATAGATAGATGAATTTGAAATCCACATTTAGTCAAATGATCAATGAGTCTAAAATCCACATTTTATCAAATTAATTATCATTCTAAAATCCACATTTAATCAATTGATCAATAAGACTAAAATTTACATTTTGTTAAAATAATGGTGAATCAAAAATTGACATTTTATCAAAGGAATGATGAGTGTAAAATCCACATTTTATCAGTTGATTCATAAGTCTAAATCCCACATTTTATCAAATGAATGATGAGTCTAAAATCCATTTTTTATCAAAATTGTTGACTAAACTAAAACTAAAATTCACAAAGAAAAATAAAAAAATTCATAGGTGGTGTGGAGACAAATCTGATTGTTTATTTAAAATCAAAAGACAACAAAGACTAGGAATTATATTTCTTCATAGAAGGTTTTAATGTGCCAAATGAAGCAAAAACTAAAATATGAGTTCAAATAAGTGTCTAATAATTATATGACAATCTAAGTTTCATAAGAATGATCTAGGCTCCTATAGTACTTTTGCTTCGTTATTTATTGATTTCAAGTTTTCAAGCATTCCCAAAGCTCTAAAAACTATGTTTCTGGTTGTTTTTATAATTTTCTGTTACTTAGAGGCTAGGGATCACTAAACAAAAGTTGCTTTGTTTTTTGTCCTAGACCTAGAAGTGGTGTTAGAAGTGTGTCATGACCTCATAATGAGATTGTAATAGACCAAGAAAAATGCCTTGTAATTTATGTTAATAAGATGAACAACTTTTCTTTCTATGCCATTAGCATTCAAAGTTGTTTTAGGGGTCAAAAATATGATAAATAATTTATAACCCTAGTTCTATAGCTAAAATTTTGGAAAAAAAGAATGAAGAAAAAACCTAACAAAGTTTGTCAAAACATTTACTAATATTTCATGCATGATAATAGATTTTAAAAATAGCTAATATCGCAAAAAAAATATTAAAATAATCATATTCAAGAAGTCATATAAATCAACAAACAGTTGCTAAGCAAACAAAACCAACCAATGGACATGTACTAAACATAATATCAAAACGTGGAGTAGGTTTACTCCAATTTTAATTTACCTTTCAAAAACTAAATTTAGATATTATGAAAAGATAATTAGTTTTCTAGAAAACAAGAAAACTAGCTATCTTCAATTATTCAGAAAGAAGATTATAATAAGATTCCATAATCCAAAAAATATCAAATAACCTCATACACTCAAATGATGTTGTAGAGCATGATGCTCTACAACCATATAATTATTGTTCTTAATGCAAGACACAACTAATAGACAGCTCTTCCCACAACATGGAACTAAGATCGCAACTCACAAATACCTGAGAGACAAGAACATAGAAGCTAATACACCACAACTTGACCTTGAAGCTCCAACCACATATGCACTCAGTCAATGTGCTCTATCACACTCTTCCTCAACTCTTCTTAACTCAAGAGCTTTCACCAAGATATCTCTCATGATCTCTCATGATGTACAAGCATGAAACATAATCCATATGTATTAACGAAGCAAGATAAAAAAAAAGCATAGAAAACCTTCCTTGAGATTAACTTGAAGATCCTCTACTATTTTCATTTTTTCCCACCTTTTTCAACTATTTCCAAATTTGGAATAGTAATTTTAAAAGTTTTACTATCTATTTAGATCATCTCTAGCCTTTCTAGGACATCTCCCTACCAAAATGGTAATTCTAGTAAGATGTCTCACTTCTAGCTGAGACATCTCACATTGTAGCTAAGATGTCTTGGCCAATTCTAAGACATTTTCATATTTTTGAGATTTTTCTTCTAATGTTTAAGATGTCTTCCATTTCTTGAGACATCTCATCTGAGATTTTGTCAAAAATTCAAGACGTCCCTTGCAAGCTCTCAACTTAGCCCAGACATCTCTTGTCTTCTGAGACATCTCTCTTGAGAGCCCAAATCTTAGAAAATATCACTTCATGACCTTCAAGATTTCTTCACAAATCCAAAAATATATAAACACACATACATAGGGAAGTAAAAAATGGGATCAAAAGATATATCCCTACACCAACTCTCCCATCCTTCAAAAGGTAAACTCATGTAAATAAGGGAGTAGGGATTGAAGTGATCCCCCACTCATAAAGTTTGGTATCATGGACTAATATAGCATCATCCATAAAATAATCCTTCCAATAGATTAAGTACCCATTCATCTTCACTCCTTGAGTACTAGAATATTCTATCTACTTGAGTATGATTTCCTTCCACTCCATTGAAGGCTTGGACTAATCAATAGCCCTCTTCAACTCATTGATACTACCTTGGTGTAGGAATACCTCTTCTGATCCTCTTACTCTTATCTACATGTGTGTTTTACAAGTTTCAAGTTTTGTGAAGATGTCTTGGATGTCAAGAAGATTTCTTACCCAAAAGTGGAGTCTTCACAGAAGATGTCTTCAATTTAGAGGAGACATCTTACTAGTAGACTAGATGTCTTAGAGAAGATGTCTTCCTAGAAGAGGAGACATCTTAGGAAAGATATCTTATGATGGAGAAGACACCTTCTAGAAATTGAAGATGTCTCATCTAAATGTTGGAATCATGTAGGAGACAACCTAAGAAAACTAGAGATGATCTATATAGTCAAGAAACTTTTGGAATTGGTCATTCCAATTTGGAAAATAGTGAGAAAAGACAAAAAAAGATGAAAAATAGGGGATGATCTCCAAGTAGAGCTTTAAGAAGGTTTCCTATAATTTTTTGTCTTAATTTTTTAATAAATATGGATTTTTTTCATGCTTGTAACCATAGGAGTAAAAAAGAGAAGTCTTGGTAAGAGCTCTTGAGTTAAGGCAAGCTTAGTAAAGAATATGATAAAGCATATTGAGTGAATGCAAGTGAAGTTGTAGCTCTGGGTTCAATATGTATGTGGATTGACCTATGTGTCCTTATCTCTTGTTTCCTTCTCCACTTTGAATCTCATTTATAGGATGTGAAAGAATTTCTCTATAGGTTGTGTCTTACATTGAGAATAGTCATTGTATGGTTGTAGAGCCTCATGGTCTGCAATATCATTTTAGTGTAAAAGATTTTGGATGTTTGTGATTTTTGGAAATCCTATTGTAATCTTCTAATTTAATAATGAAATATAAATACTTTTATTATTTTCTAAAAAATTAATTATTTTTTCATAATATCTAAATTTAGCATTGAAAGATGATTAATTATTGGAGTGAACTTGCACCAACATTATTAGTATTAGAGCCTTGTCTTAATTTTTTCACAGAATTTGATAGAGGATTTTGTTCAATTATGATGATGCCTAAGAAGAAATAGGTGCAAGCCCTGAATAGAGACATGAAGAGCACAAATTATGCCTTTCAAATGATGGTTTCTTGGTCAAATAAAATCAATGCAAAGGTACACAAAAATGTTGGTCCTAGTCATAACCAAACATATAGAGGTAATGAGCATGTATATTCAGATGAAGAATTTTTACAAGAAAGAAGAGATAAAATGGATAAAAAGGAAGGACAATCCAACTATTCAAGTGTAGGAATTAATTAGTCAAGGCTTATAATGGGATAAAATCCTATTTACCATATGATAATTCTAAGGGCTCCAACTATGGTAAATCCTTCTTCTCTAGGCAATCCTGATGAGGAAAATGAGGGAATGCTTGCTAGATCATTCAGAAATGCTACAAGACTTATGTACATTGAATTAAATACTTTCAATGATATAGATGGTACCAATGATTTTGCAATTTGGCTGAAGGCTCTTGAAAAACATTTCTAGTTGAAAAAGCTACCAAATAAATTGAGGGTACCTATTGTTGAATCTAGAATAGAAGGTGTGGCTTCCACTTAATGAAAAAAGAAGCTCTAAGGTTATGAAAGATGAAATGGTCAACCCATTAGAGATCGGGATCTAATGAAATATAGGTTAAAAAGAAAATTTGAATAGTCTCTTCAAAGACAAGAAACTATTATGAACTTGGAATTCCTAAAGTAAGATGATAAGGATGTCAATGAATTCTATATCAAATTTTGTGATTTATTCCATTAAGATAAGGTAACATGAGAGAAGTATGAATAGGCTTGAATAATCTTAGGAGGTCTCAAAATGATGTACTAGAGAAAGTTATCTTTTTATGAGCTACAAACCCTTAAGGAGGCTTATGATTTGGCCCTTAAGGCTAAGAAGAAATTAGTGAACTTGGAAACAAAAATAAAGAAACTTCCAAGGAGAACAAGAAGGGATCCAAATCTAAGAATGGATCTAGGTACAAATCTAAAGAAAAGAATGGTAGCCATGATAAGAAGATTAAAAGAAGAAATGAGAAGGACAAAGCCAAAAAGGACCAAGGCAAGGAAAACAATGATTAAGGTAGCAACTCATCAAAAATCTAGTGCTTCAAGTATGGAGAATGGAGACATAAGCAATGGGAATGTCCACTTTACAAGAAAGCCAAGAATGAATATGTGCAAAGTGAAGATGGAAGAGACATCAAGCCAAGGTCTTCAGAGAGGTAATTCTAATACTTCAAAAATTAGGAAAGTTTCTGAATTAAATTCTTGTACATTAATGATGAATGTGAATAGAGGAGAACACCCTAATAGAAAATTATTATTTTAGATTGAGGCTAGATGTTTGCTTAGTATGGAATGGATTCATGCTTTTATTTATAAAGAAGCCCAAGAAAATGTTATTTCTCTTAGGGTAGTTGCCAGATTGGGATTGGTAACTATTCCTCATCCTAGACATTATAAGGTGCATCAATTATCTACAAATTTTTTCAAGAGATGAACAAACAATATACCTTAAAATTTAGAATTGGGTATTTCATAATGTTGTCAGGTGTGATGTGCTTCCAACAGATTATGCTAATGTAATTCATGGTAGTCCTTGGAATTTTAATAATGATGATCAGTTTGATGGAGAAAGAAATGTATGGAATGTAGTTAGACCTGATGGAATCCATGAGTTGATTTCAATGACAATTGAGCAATTAAGGTAGCAAAGCTTACTTAATGCTTCCTTAATCCTTCTAGGAGAGAGGGAATATATTAAGGAACATGATGAAGTAGGTCTTAACAAACCACCAAGAAAACATGTTGTAACTTGTAACCTTAACCATCCAACTTGAGGGAAGATCTTATTATACATGTAAGGTATGTGGCCCATGAGCTACAAATCTTGCATACTTTAACTTTTTGAGGCTGAAAGTACCTCATAAGTTACAACTACCTCACTTCCCAAGTGGAAAAAGTAGTTTTATGTCTATATATGGACTTGGGAAGGCTAAACATGCCTTGGAGACTACCAAATTTGGTATTTTCATGGATTTTTGTGGGGCTATAGCCTCAACTACGCTAGAACTACCTACCCCAACATAGATCATGTTGGATTTTCATTTTTCCAGCAAAACCTAGCATAGTCACCATGATTTTGATAGAATCCAAAAAATTCCATCATAGTCCTCCAAGGCTAATGTAGTTGAGGTGAAACCAACATAGTCACAAAAGTCCATTTACTATTTTTAGTATGCAGATGGGTTTTGATGGCTTTGGTATCTCAAAACTTACCATAAATGATCAACCACACTAGAATAATAGCCTACTACACTTGCAATTAATGCCAATCTATCAATAATCATTGTAAAAATCTACAGGCTAAAATTAGCAACCTAAAACCTATAAAAGCTAAACTTGAACACCTTATTTAGATTCCAAACCTTTGCAATCAATAGCCTTTTGCAAGCTTAAGCACTTAAATTTCATTTGACATCTACATTGAGCACTAGATGCTCTTAGCATTGTACCATTGGAATAAGAGTTTCCACCACTATTTACATCACCAAAAGCCAAAGTTGCAGATTTGAACAAAAACCAGCAAGGAGTTGTAAGAGATTGGAGTTGGGAAGTACCTTGATCATGGGGTTTGATTGTAGAATACAACCTGCCAACTCCAATAGGCTTTAAACTTCATTCAAATAGTCTTCATGTGCATTATAGCACATAATTTAACTTCATACTTTAAGTAATTTTCTTGGTACTTAATAAAGTTTATAGTTCTTTTGTTGTGCAAAATTTATTTCAAGTTTAATTGCTATGTTTATTTTCTATTAAATCTACAATTTTATTTTCTCTATTTATATTCTCTAAGTCCCTTGGCAATTGGCCAAACTGTCAAGGGTACCTTGGATCCTATTTCTTGAAGGCCCTTGGGATCCAAGATTATGTTGTTGCACCTGGGATTTTTGATTTTCCAACAACTAAATTTTTCAAATGCTATAGTTTTTGGTGCTAGAAGGAGGGCCTAAAACTTCACTCAAATCCTCAAGCTAAACATTTTGTAAAATATTTTCAATCATTTTTCAAAACCAAGTTTTGTCATTATAAGTTTTAAAACTTGCAAGTATTTACCATAAAAACCAACATTGGTCTCCACTTCCCTACAACTATTACCTGGTGTAGTTGTTGTAGGTAATTTGGGTTTCTAAAGCATTTTCATAGTAGTTGCTAGATTTTTTGGAAACCAATGTAATCTGCATTGAAACCTACAATTTTTGCCTATTGTAATTCACACTTGACACCTAAAGACTAGTGTAGATCCATCCTAAAATCCAAATACATCTACTATGAAACTATGCAGGAAAAGCCAGTGTAGACACTACCAAGACTTCAGCGTATTCCTTGGAAAACCCAAAATTTTCACAATCGATTTCTTAAAATCAAGATACATACCCTTTAGAGGAAACTATTTTCATCTTGGTTTTACCAAATGAAAATCCATTTTCCACCACCTACCTTAGCATACTTGGCTAGGAAATACAATGGTCTATTGCACAACCTCTAATGTAGACACCACTAGAAAAACTAGCATAGTTGGTATTACCAACTTGAAAATCATAACATTATTTTTCCAAGTATAGTATATAGCATTGACACTATAGTAATAGTTTCAACCATTATTTCCATTTATAGTTAACTACACCATTGGGTAATCCCACTTGCTAAAATTTTTACTGAAAATAGTAAAAAGTCAAATCAACATCCTTGACAATGCCTTTCAGCAAGTCCACAATTTCTCTTGTTGACATGATAAACATGGCATCTGATTAGGATTGAGTGAGGATCTATGATCCAAGAGACCTTATCAAGGCTAAGTGTAGATAATCTCTTAGGCAAACAGAACAAATCCCAGGTTTTGTTATGCTCAGCAAATAACATTACAACTATATATGCATAAAGATCCAACTTGGATTACTTTTTTTGCATGTAGAGGCTAAAGTAAAGCATGAGTACGAGTTAATTCATCATAATGGAAAAGATCATATACTCTCTTCCTATGATAAAATATCACTTACTGATGTTCAAATGTGTATAATTTCTCAATTGATTAAGATGGATGAATGGAGTGAAAAGCTTAGTTTGAAGGGTTGGTGTGAAGAACATAATAAATTTGTGAAGCCTAAACAAAATAGCTTCATAAAGAGCCTATTTTAATAATCAATTTCTCAAACTACCACAAGCACTTTAGCCCTACCTATCTCTTCCATGGAACAGGCATCTCAACCATGATCTCTCATATATCCCACAATGTTTGAGACTACACCTGTTATAACAACATACTAGGCATAACCTATGCCTCAAGCAAGCTCCCTATTTTCCTCTATGTCCTATGCCACGTAGCCTCATTCTGCATGGTCTACACTAGTCATTCTTACTACCACTCTTCCCTTCTCTATACTAATGGACCCCATAGTAGGACCATAAGTAATCTAGGGGACACATACACCATTTGTCCCATTTGTGCCTCAAGTGTCAACAGAAATATATTTTTCATTGTTTGGCCCACCCATAACTAGTATAACCCAGCCCTCACTTCTATACTACAACCCATCGTGACAACACAAGCCTCTCAATTAATACCTCAATAATTTGTACAAATAACACAACCCATGGAAATGCCCCAAGGATTGGATTAAGCATTCCAGATGATTTAAGACTTGAAAGAAAAGTTATGGAATCTCAAAGCCTCCACAACACTAACAGTAAATATAATGGATTTCTACCAAGATGATCCAATCAGTCTTGCTATCTAGTAGATAACTCTTCCCCCAAGCATCCCCATTCCTAAATTCACCAAGTACAATGGTGAAGGTAACCCTAATGCTCACTTGATAACCTTCTATTTCAAGTATCTGTTGTTGCAAGCCTCATGAAATACCATAATGTGAATATTCCTTATGTTCCTAATAGGAAAGGCTCTAGACAAGTATTGTGTGCACCAAGAGGATCCATATCCTTGTTGGAAGACCTAATTTCACAACTCATTAATAATTTCAAGTATAACTTGAAACCTAACACAACTCTTGACCAATTAATGAAGGTCAACCAAGGACTCCTTAAGGCAGTACAAAAGTTTATACAACTATTGAATGCTCTTCTTAACGAGATTCTAGAACCGATAGTCAAGACTCACCCTCTCGCTATATTCAAGGGGATGGTTAATGACTTCATTAAGTTGAAACTATACTACCTAGATCCATAGTCACTTAGCCAAGCCTTTTTGTAAACAAAGAACATAGAGGATGTAGCCAAGGCTATTGATGACCCTGCCTACATAGCATACAAGAACTAGCATATATAGAAGGATAAGGAGAAGGGGAGGAAAAACAATGCAACTATGAGATGATTTCACAGGGGCCTAAGATGAATCAACCCAACATCCCTATCAACAACAATCAACCTTCAACATCTAGGGTCTCTGCATCAACTACTAAAAGGCCTAACTTTGAACAAAAATACTAGTCAAAGCATACTAGGTTACTGCTAAAACCATCAGAACTCCTTGATCAATTGTTGAAGAGTGAAAGAATACAATATAAAAAAATGATCCAAAATGCTAGTTAGAGGCCTAATAGACTATGTGGGATAGCAAAAAATCCCACTCTTGCAACCACTCACATGTGCCTAAATACTTCAAGCTTGACCTTTTCTACCACTACCATCAACTGCCAAATCATAACACCGACTTTTGCTTAGTGCTCAAGGATGACTTGCAAAAGATGATAGACAAGGATGAATCGATTCTCAATTCCTCAAACTTGTTCAAACCACAAAATCAATCTATGTAGGTCTATAAGGATCCACTAAATGCTAACAATAGATCATACAGTATAGCTACATTTAATGTGAACAACAATGCTAGACCTATGTGAGATATGTTCATGATTTAGGTACCTCCTTGCAATGACATGGGTCCTAAAAACTTTGGCTATTTCAAGGTCTTCTTTTTTTGTAAGGGTTCCATCACCTACACCTCCCAAGAAGCCTTTTATGATTACAGTGCCCACTCCTGCTGAAGCTAAAACCACCCCTATAACTGAAAAACATCCTCCCATAGTGTCCAACACAATGGCTTCTTCACAATCAATCAGCAACAATAAGAAATCCCAAAGAAAACAACATAATAATCCTACATTAAAGCCTAAGAAAAATGATAACAAGTAGGCCAAGACATGGAAGGAAATGGATTTGTGAAAGTCCAATCCCATCTCATCTATTCCAATGAGCTCTAGTGCTCAGGCCGCTTCAACTAGTGAATCATAGGAAGACCCCAAGTAGCAAGGGAAGGGAAAAGAAGCCAAAACACAACCATTGAAACATGAATTTTACATTTTGGGATGCATGGAGGAACTTAAGAAAACTAAGAATGAAAAGCCTACAATCAATGACAAGGATTTCCTCATTGCAATGGAATAAGTCAAGTAGTCACTGAAACAAAAGAATACCTCCCTTAGCCTGTATGACCTTGTGATGACTTCCATTGCACACCGCAAAGCATTAGTGAAGATTTTAACCTCTATTCCTGTTAGTAAGGACATCATCACTAGTAAAGAATCCATCCATGCAGTGATGGTACCACCTTCACCAAAGGAAGAAATAAGATTGGTAGTTTTAGTGTTTTACAATAGCAAAATCAAGACCAACCCCCAAGATGGCATAACAACCAAGGCTCCCCTCTTCATAATCATAAGGGTAGGATAGCATAAAGTGCATAGGGTGCATGTTGACGATGGAGCTACAAGGAATGTAATACATTATACCATCATAGAATGTCTAGGCCTAACCAAGCATATGCAACATACTTTAACAACCACTCTTAAATCCTTTAATGGATCTTTGGTGGCCATTAAAGGCTTAATTTCCTTAGACTTTGTGGCAAGGGAATAATTCCCCACAATAGAAAATTTCTTGGTGGTGGAAGAAACACCAGGATTCAACCTTATCTTGGGAAGGCCTGGGCTAGCTCAATTACAAGCTGTTTTCTCACCAATCCACCAAGAAATTCACCTACCTTATGAGGGAGGTGAGATAATCATCCATGGTCACAATGCAGCTCCTTTGGTAGTCAACAATGTTGACATGAAATAAGGATCTAAAATAGAGTCCCAAGAAGAAACCCCTATTATTGACCATAAGGTAAAGAAGCCCGATAGAGCACAAGAGGTCAAAACCAATAACGATGGACCCATGGATGCACCATGGGAAGAGCTCCCCTTCAACATAGTTAGTGAATGAAATGGGGAATATAGAATTGTGCAAAGTAGACCATACACACTTCCTAATCTCTAAAAGATTAGGAAACACTTGCATGATTGATGTATCTTCTGATCCACTTTCCCTTGCACTGATAACTATGTGACCTTCTTTAGCTATAGCCTTTTTAGCCTAGTTTACAGGTTACTTGTATGCACCATTTTGTTTACTTTTGTTTTACTTTGTTTTAACCTTCACTTTTCTCGTAGCCTAAGGTTTACTCTTGTTCACAATTTACTTTTTCAAGACTTTTTATCTTAGAACATAGACCATGAAAATACAATAAAAAACTATAAAACCTAAAAAAATCCTAAGCTTAGGTGCTAAAAGTAACACAAAAGACACACACAAAAATAATAAGTAACAAAATAACCAAGAAAAAATGAACAAAAAAATGACTAAAACAAATAATTATAAAACAAGAGAAAAAACTAAAAGTGTAAGACAAGCTAAGTCCTTACCAACATCGAGAGCAACCTTTTGTAACAATCAATCATATCCTCAGCCATCCCCCACATGAATTCCCTCTTATCAATGGTGTTTAACCATGGCTTCATGTAAAATGTGAAGGTTGAGGTAGTGGGCTAAGGCTTAGCAGCTAAGGCAAGCATAACAATCAACAAATGATTAAGACCAAGCTTAAAATAGAATAACAAAAAACTCAAACATATAAAACAAAATGCATACATACCCAGAATATCATCTGGGATGATGACAGGAGGTTCACCTAGCTATGAGGGGTCAAATATAGCATCAAAGTCAATTAGTGGAACATTGGATAACCCCTCATCCTCATGGCATTATAGGATCTTCTCCTCTAGGAAAGCAACAAGAGTTGGTGACCCAAGCAGCAATAGTGGAGGCATTATAACATAAAACATATAAGACATTATAAGTCATCATATCTTTCTTAAAACAAAACAAAAACATAGCCTTATAACATAAAACATAGAAATGCTCAAACAACCTCCAAAATCAACTATCCTAGGCTAAAAACCTTGGCCATGAATATCAATAACCCTGATAACCCACAAGCTTGCTCAATTAATCATGGAAACCCACCTAAAGTCAAGACTTATGTGTTACTACACTGAAGCAAGCCAGGACTACATTGGCCAATGTAGTCCTAGTGTAGTCCATGCTCCAAAGTAGTTATGCCAACATTACAACCATCAAAAATTGATCATCCTAAGTTAAAACCCTAGCTCAATGACCCAAAAACACTTTTGATCGATAAAAAAATTCCACATAAAGTTAGTATTCACATGGTACTACACTGAGGTAATCCTAGACTATGCTAGCTAGCATAGTCATGACCCAAGCATGGTTTTATAGACACTACACAACTTAAAATGCTATGAAATTTGATTTGGAAAGTCCAAAATCCTTGAAGCCTTTAAGATAGCCATAGTTTGACATTATTTAACCATGAAAAGACAAAAAATTATTTCAACCATGCTAATACAAGCTAGGACTACACTAGCTAGTGTAGTCCCAATGTAGTTATGGTGTTGGGCAAGTTTGACCAGTGCCACAACACTCTGAATGATTCAAAAACTAGCTTGAAAGCCTAAAACCTTGCTTGAACCTAGCCAGTTATAGTTTCACCTTGTATTGACCATGAAAACACCATATTCCATTCATCTACACTAAGGCAAGCTTGGGACTATGCTACACAATGTAGTCTCAGTGTAGTCCCTACCCCAAGGTGGTTTAACTAGCACAATAGTGCTTAAAATGGTCAAAAACTTGATTCTAGAAGACTACAACCTTGAAATCTTGGAGATAGCTATAATTTCACGTTGCTCAACCATGAAAAACCCAAATTTTGACCCACATATGCTAGAGCAACCCTCAAATATGCTGGCCAGCATAGTCATAAGGTGTAAGTGCCAAAATTTCACTTTCAGTAGCCTATTTTGACTTTCAAATTGCCTATTCAGTTCTTCTAAAAACTTGTGCTACCCTAAGATGCTAACAAAGAACTATTTTCAATCCTAAAACCTCATAAACCCATTTCTCACATGCATCTATGCTAGAGCAAGCATGGACTATGTTGGCCAGCATCTTTGTAGTGTAGTCACTAGTATTAACACCATTTCTAGCTTTTGAAGGATAAAACTAAAGTCAAAATGCACTAATATTCAACCCCAATCTATTGTGCTAGTCATACAAACCATCAAGGACTCAAAACTAGCCATAACGAATCCAAGAAATCACCCATTAATGTTGACTGTGTTGGGGCCTATCCTAACTACACTAGCCAATGTAGTCCCCAATTGGACCCAATGTAGTCACAAGAAAAGATGTCATTTTGACCTCCAAATAGCTCTCAAACATCATGTGTCCAAACTCACCTACCAATCCTATAGACCTTTACTATGGCCCTCTAAGGCCTAAAACTAGCAAAATCTAACCTAATTAACTAATATTTACCATGTTTTACCCTATGTTTTCTACCTTCATTGGTTTAGCCTTATTTCACTATGTTTTGACTTGATTTTACCTTGTTATGTGTTGTTAACCTTCATTCTTTGATCCTGTGATGTCATTTGGCTTCATTTTTGGTCATTGGAGCATCACTTGATCCCATTTTACCAAGTATGCCCATCATTTGACCTTTATTTGACCTTATGTAACCTTTGTTTCATCTTATTTATCTTAACCTACCTCTTATAGCCTTTGTTTAATTTGTTTGATCATGAAATAGCATGTTTTGGCTTATCCATGCATAGTTGCTAAAGCATTTTATATCATTTTGGCATTATTCACTCATTTTACCTAGGTGCCACTTAATGTGCTTATGGTTGATATGCAAGATTAGAGTATGGACACCTGGAAGTAAATCAATTTACCATTGAACCTAAGTGGACCTCATGGTGATGTTGAACGATGTATCAACCTTAATTGCCTAGATCTTGAGCCTAAGAGTCTTTTCGACAACATAGCCTCAATAGAGAAACTCTAGAATGACCTGAGAACCTAGTCAGAACCCTTTACCTTGAGGCTAGCAACATTACCAAGGACTCTCTAGTTGAGGTTCCCATCATAGCACACAATGGTGAGGAGAAAACACTAAAATTAAGTTTCTCACTGGAATCTTAATAGGCTCAAGACATTACCAAGGTCCTCCAAGATAACATTAAGATCTTTGCCTAGTCATATGAAGATATGTTAAGTCTTGACCCATGCCTAGTACAACATAACATCATACTTGATCCTAATATTAGACCAGTTAAGCAAAAAGTTCATAAGATTAGAATAGATTTAGCCTTAGCAGTTTGTGATGAAATCACAAAACTATACCAAACTAGTTTCATTAGAGCTATAAATTATGTAGAATGGGTGTCCAAAATAGTGATAGTTCCTAAGAAAAATGAAATTATACGTATTTGTATTGATTTCCAAGAGCTAAATAAGGCAACCATCAAAGCTAATTTCCCTTTTCCTAGTATTGACCAACTTATCGATGCTACAGCTAGACATGCCTTGCTATCCTTCATGGATGGGTTCTCAAGATACAACCAAATTAGAATTAACTTGAAACATCAACTTATTATGACCTTCATCATTCCTTTGGATACCTTTTGTTACACCATGATGTCCTTTAATCTAAAGAATGTAGCAATAACCTACAAAAGAATGATGGCATATATCTTTAGTGATTATATGCTAGGAATGCTCAATGACTACATAAACAATATAGCTGTCAAGTCCAAAGTGGTTAATAACCATGCACATGTCCTTGACCTTATGCTTAAATGATTTCTAAAGTATGAGCTTCATCTTAACCCTAAGAAGTATGTATTTGGCATCAAAACTGATAAAATGCTTAGCTTTGTAGTATCTAAAGAGGAAATATGAGTGCATCTTAATAAGGTTAAGGCCATACCCAACTTGGTAGTGCCAACCAAGCTTAAGGAGCTTCAAGGACTACAAGGTAGATTACAATTTATCCATAGGTTTATCACTAGGCTTACAAATAAATTACAACCTATGCAACATTTGCTTAAGAAAGGAGTTCACTATGAGTGGATTAAAAACCTTAAGCAAGAGTTGGCACAACTACCTATAGTTTATCCATCGCAAAAGGATAAACCTTTTGACATCTACCTTGCTATCTCTAACATGTCTATTGCCTCTCTACTTTATCAAAAATGAGATGATGGACTGGAGTTACTCGTATACTACTTAAGCCATGCATTGATTACCTATAAGACCCGATGCACCAATGTGGAGAAGTATTGTCTAGCCCTAGTCTTCTCACTGAAGAAGTTATGGTACTACCTCTTTGAGAGTTAGGTCAATGTCATCTGTAAAGACAACATACTTAGAGCCATCATGACTAATATATATGAAAGTAGCTATACAGCCAATTGGAAAGCCATAATATCTAAGTTTAATCTACATTACATTTCTCAAGTCTTAATGAAAGGTCAAGCTATAGCCATACAACTTATTGCTTCACCAATAGAATACCATGCAGCCATAAACCCCAAATTCCATGATGAACACTTCAACATTGTTAGCAATGTACCTAAGGGCTATGAGGTGATCATGCACTTTGATGAAGCTTTGACTACCCATGGGGCTAGATCTATTACCATCATAAAACTCCCATCTAGTGAAATTCAATCCTTTTCTTACCATTTTGAATTCCCATGTACCAACAATGTAGTGGAGTATGAAGGATTGATCAGGAAAATGATGGTAGTCCATGACCTAGAAATCAAACACTTAATGATCAAAGGTAATTTACAACTTGTGGTTAACCAAGTAAACAAGGTTTATGCATGCAAAGCAAAACATTTGTAACTTTACTGTGACCTAGGAAAGAAACCGATACAATAATTTGCAAACATTAGTGTCCAACATGTACCCCAAACCGAGAACACACTAGTTGATGCCATTACAACCTTAGCCCTTAGTGTGATGCCTAATGTGTTTAGTAAGTTACCTACCTTAACTATGAACTATGCTATTCCCATCATGTAGAATAGTATGGAAAAATTTGTAACCTCTTTTAGTACCACCACTCTAAGGGAATGGTATGATGATAGCAAGTTTTATATCATGCATGGTGAATCTCCACAAGGTCTAACTACTTCTCAAAATGATGTTGTACATAAATGATCAAAATAGTATGTCATCTTAGCTGATGACAAATTATGCTGATGATCTTACAATGGCATATTGTTAGTGTGTTTGGGCAAAATTGAAGATCACATAATCCTTGAGATAGTTCATGAGGGTATCTATGGAGGACATATAGGACCTAGAGCCATGGCCACTAAAATTAGGTGACTAAGCTATTACTGGCTCTATATGAAAAGTGATTGCTTGTAGAAGGTCAAGACTTATAAAACTTGTCAACAACATTAAAACTTAATACATGTGCCACCAACTAAGTTACACACCACTCAAATAACCTAGTCATTCCAATGATGGGGATTGAACATCATTGAACATATAACATCTAAGTCTTCCATAGGACATAGTTTCATCATAACTACAACTGAATATTTCACAAAGTGGATTGAAGCTATTTCCCTAAGGAAGATGATGTCTCAACAATTCTATAGATTTACACTAGATAATATAGTAGCCCATTTTGACAAACCTATAATCATAGTCATGGAAAATGGACCATAATTTAGCAACTAGAAAACAAAAGAATTTTATCATGACCTAGGCATTAAGTAGTCCTTTTCATCACCAGATGACTTTAAGCCAATGGACAAGTTGAAGCTAGAAACAGGGTCGTCACAAACTTACTTAAAAAGATGCTAAACAATAGTAGACACAAGCGGCATGAGCAGCTTGTCCATGCACTTTGGGCTTACGAAACAACCTATTGAACGGCAACCAATGTAATAGCTTGGTTTATGGTTCTAAAGTTGTTTTGACTCTTGAATTGCAAGTTCCATTACTCAAAGTAGCTCTAACAAACTTCATTAACAATGAACAATATAAGGAGCTATGTATCATGGACCTAGACTAAGTGGAGGACCAATGAGTGAAAATGCTCACTCACATCGAGTGATACTAAGAGAGGCAAAAACAATAACACTGCCATGATTCAAACAAATGAAAGATCAAGAAGAAAGACTTGGTCCTCAAGGCCATTTGTGAGAATGTGCATAATTTCTCAACCAACTGGGAAGGATCTTTCATGATCACCAAGGCCTATGGCAATGAAGCCTTCAAATTGGCAGACATGGATGGGAATGAATTAGCCAACCCAATCAATCATTCCTATTTAAAGCTTTATTACATATAACATGCTTTCTTTATAGGTATCAACATCAACATCCACGACCACAGTGACCAATAAAAAATGAACCAACATTCTTTTATTTACCTCTTTTTGCATAACAAATGGACTGAAAAACTTTGTAACATTTATAATGCAAGATACAAATCCCTTTTGTGCATAATGATTACGACCTTTGGTGGCCTGGTTTATTGATTCTTTCATGTAGCTAATGCATTGTATTATGACAACATGCTTTCTTTGTCTTGTTTTGTTATTCTCCTAGAGTTGTGCTTGTAGGATGAAGTCTGGAGTAATCGCAAACATGCAACTCATTATAGTAGCAAATCACCATGTGACATCAATGCACAAGATTTGGTAAGCTTGTCCTACAATACCAAGAGTGATTATTCCACCTCACTCCTATTACCTCTTCTTAAGCCCAAACCCATAGCTAGATTATGACCTTCATTTCCTTAAATGACAATGTTAACCTATGTTTGACACCCATGCATTATGGCCATTTGACATCTTATTCATCATGCTCCACCACAAGGCCATTGAATGTAACACATCTAATTCAATGGAAAAACCAAATTAAACATGGCCTTGGCAATGAAACCCATTGAAAGCTTCATCCAAAAAATCCTAAAGTCCAAGAAAACCTTGGAGTGAGGTGTTGATTCCTCAAAAACATTACCAAGTTACCAACACTTAAAAGTATGAACTGCAAAGCCTTATTGATTATTCAACATATCATTATCATATCGTAGCCATGATGTCAACCTATGGAATTCATTGTTAACCTTGATTACCATTTCCTAATGAACAAATTTAACTAATAACTTTTATCACCTAATCATAACCATATCCCATTATCATAAGAATTCTTTGGCATGGTTTAACACTACATGATCAAGCATGAAGAGGAAATGTTAGTGATGGGCTTGCAGTGATGTTTTGTATTCTTTGTCGGTGCCTCTTTGATCAATCCTTTAAACATTGAAAAAGAGAGGTCAATGAAACAACACCAAGAAAACAAATGTTGTAACTTGTAACCCTTCACGACCCAACTTGAGGTAAGATCTTATTGTAAATGTAATTTTTATGGTCCATGAGTTGTAATCTTGCATATGTTAACTTTTTTAGGCTGAAAATTGCCTCATAAGTTACTATTGTGTCACTTCTGAAGTGGAAAAGGCAATGTTATGTCAATATATGAACTTGTGAAGGCTTAAAATGCCTAGGAGACTACCAAATTTGGCATTTTCATGGGTTTTGTGGGGGTATAGCCTCAACTACATTGGAACTACCTACCCCCATCATAGATGGTGTTGGATTTTCATTTTTCCAACAAAACCTAGTGTAGTCACCATGATCTCAACAAATTCCAACAAATTCCAATGTAGTCCTCTAAGGCTAGTATAGTTGACATGAAGCCAGTGAGGTCACAAAATTTTGTTTACTATTTTTAGTATAAAAATGGATTTTGATGGCTTTGGGGCATCAAAACTTGCTACAAATGATCAACTATGCTAGGATAACAGCACACTTCATTCTGTCTAAAAAGGTGACTAATGCTTCTTATGTTGTAAATTTATTTTTCTAACATGTTATGAAGTTACATTGAATTCCTTTGCATATTGTTAGTGACAAATACTTCAAATTTACAAGTTATCTTTGGGGGTCCATTTGGAAAATTTTAGGAATAAAGTTAAATTTTTTTAGTACATATCATCCATAATCTAATGGATAAACTAAGCTGGTGATTAAATACTTGCTAAACATATTAAGATATGTGTGTGATAGATAACCAAACAAGTGGAAAAACTTGTTGTTTAATGCTGCTTTTTCATACAATAGTGCTTTTTATATTACTATTGGAAAAACCCCAGTTAAGGTGAACTATTGGTTTTGTCCAAATATGGTGAACACTTTAAAGAGCTTTCATGTTCAAGCTCAAATTAGAGTTGATTTTCTGCAAAAGATGAGGGATCTCCATGAATAAGTAAAACCAAATCTTAAGAAGAAGGCTCAAGAGAGAGTCTTCAAGAGGAATGAGGGTAAATGGAAACCAAATTTTGCTATTGGTGATTTGGTTAAAGTGCACTTAACGAAGAAGTGGTTAAGAGGTGTTAACTTCTCCAAGTTAAAAGCCAAGAAGATGATGCCTTTCAAAATCAAGGCTAAGATCAATAATAACTATTTTGAGATTAATTTACCAAATGATGGTAGTATGTATTTTGCATTTAATGTATCAGATCATGTGCAATATCATGGACCTATTGATGAAAAGACCTTACAGGGTAGCATTGATAAGTTGAAATAGGCTATCAACATCGTACTCAAGTGGAGGAAAGCTTCTAGAACTTAGGGAGTTAAGAGGTATGAATACTTGATCCATTGAAAGGATAAGACCATAAATTATGTTTTATAGATCCATGAGATCATACTTCATGAGTGGGAAATCATTTCAACCCGTTCTCTCCTATTTACTTGAGTTCACTTTTTGAACGATGGGAGAGCTGGAATAAGAACATATCTTCTAATCCCCTTGTTCTTCCCTATGTATGTGTTTTAAAGGCTTCAATCATTATCTATTTTTAGGAAGTGGAGTCTTCACAAAAGACATCTTAAGCCTAGCAGGAGACATCTTGGATTTAGAGGAGACGTCTTGCCCATAGAGAAGATGTCTTAGGAAAGACATCTTCCCATAAGAGGAGATGTCTTGAGGAAGATGTGTTGTGATGGAAGAGATAGCTCCCCTAATGAGAAGATGTCTCCCAAAAATAGAAAACATCTCATCCACAAGTTGGGATCATGCGAGAGATGATCCAAGAAGGCCAAAGAAGATACGTACAACTAGGAAACTTATAGAATTGGTTATTCCAATTTAGGAAATAGCAAGAGAAAGTAGAAAAATATGGAAAATAGCAAAGGATATTCAATTAGAGCTTAAGGAAGGCTTTCAAGTATTTTATTTTTTTTAATTTTTTTTAATGTATATGGATTGTTTCATGCTTGTATCCATAGAGGTAAAAAAGAGAAGCCTTGGTGAGAGCTCTTAAGTTGAGAAGAACTTCACAAAGAATATGATAGAGCATATTGAGTAACTACATGTGAGGTTACAACTCTAGAGTAAATGTCTATTTGGATTAACCTATGTGTTCTTATCTCTTGTTTACTTCCTTAATTTAAATCTCATTTCTGAGATGTGGGAGAATTTCTCAATCGATTATATCTTGCATTCAGAACAATCATTATGTGATTGTAGAATCTCATGCTCTACAATATTTTTTGAGTATGATATATTTTAGATGTTTGTGGGTTTTGGAAATCCTATTATAATCTTCTAATCAAATAATTGAAGATAGCTATTTTTCTTGATTTCTATGAAACTAATTATCTTTTCATAATCTCTAGATTTAGTGTTGGAAGAAGATTAATTATTGGAGTGAACCTGCTCTATATCTTGTATGGTCTTCTCATTAACTAATCCATGCTAATGCATATTAACATCATTTGGTAAACTAATTTCAAAAGCATTATCATTAATCTTAGCCTTAATTCTAAAAGGCTCCATCTTCTTAGCTTTCAACTTGAAGAAATTGATATCTCTAAACTACTTCTTCTTTAAGTTTACATAAACTAAGTTGCCAATACAAAAATTTCACTTATGTTTGCCCTCATTTCTCTTGAGAACTTTCTCTTCAACCTTCTTCTCAAGACTTGATTTTACTTATTCATGAAGATCCCTCATCTTGCACAAAATCAACACTACGTTGCAATTTACCATCAAAGCTCTTCAAGATGTCCAATGATGAGTGGCGAGGTACCCCTACACTCAACCATATGAATACGAGCATTCTCATGCATGATCCGGTCGAACTTCATAGACGGACTAGTTGTGGCACCTAGACAATTATCCTTAGGTCGCAGTTCACTATCTTCCCACTTGGACTAGTATTATATTTGTCACGTATGGTTTAGTCTAGAGTGAGGTGTATGATATGTTCTAACCTAATGCTACTCTTGAAGGCAATGGAAAGTAATATTAACTAAGCTAAGCTAGGAGGAAAAGGGCAAGAGAATCTAATCTAGCCTAAGTGCGATGAGCATCCATTCCTTGATCATCCGTACACATCTTGGACTTCGTGCATGACTACCACTGGGATTACCAAGCATAGATCCTAGGTACGCCACTGGGTTATCAAGTACTCATACTTAAATCCTCATAATCAAGTCATACTCATTCCGTGGTTCTAGGAGATAAGGGTGAGAGAGAATATTAACTAAGAAAGCATTAAATAATAATTAAATAAATAAACAAAGTGAATGTTACAATGATGAAGTAATCTCGATCTTTATTGCCGATCATGTGCATGTCCAAGTACGTCACACTCGAATAAAGGATGCCATACAATTACAATCACCACACTGCGGGTAGATACTGAAAAATATTCTATCTCTGGAAGGGGAAAACTGCCAGAGCTTCGCTAAGGAACTAAACTAGATGCCTAAAACTAGGAAAGCCACCTCTTATTTATAGAAATTGAGGCAGGCCGCTATATCGCAGCTACAATATCACGGCTACTGATACAACAGGGCTGGGATATCACGACTATGATATCACAGTTGCGATATCATAGCCAGCAAATTCATGACTCATCATACCCCCACGACTGAATGAAAACTTGTCCTCGAGTTAAAGTGAGAATAAGCACCATTGATTACATAGTGGATAGGTATGGGATTATTGATTGACTAGAATGGATTCATTCCGCAGTGTGGAGTCAGAACAAAATTGAGACACAACACAAAGAAAAATCCTATGATTACAAAATGGTGTAACTCATGTAGTTCCTGGTGGTGGTGGCTCCTCCATAGGTGTCTTTCCCTTTTCTTACACTCTAGATCTTAGGATTTGATGGTGTTGAAGTATGGCCTGGAGTTTCTCCTCTTGTAAGGCCTTGAGTGCCTTGGCATGCATGTAAGTTTGTGCTTGTGTCATAGACGCATCCCAGTCATCCTTCTCTTTTTCTTCCACCACCCTTTTATTCTCTGTCAATAGTTTATTAAGTTGCTTGGTTCTGAAAGTGTCCAGCTAGTTCTGAGCATCCTTTGGCCCTATATTCAGAAGGTTTAATACTTTCAAAATGGCTTGAATAGAGAAATCAATAGTCACACCACAAATGTTAACCATGGTGCCTTCTTCTTTATTGTGCCAAAATTGGTACGTTTCCCCTAATTTCCAGGAACCGCTTTTAGAGAGGGTATCTCTTGCTTCTGCCTACTCGGACCGTACAGTAGGAGGATCTTCTTGATAAATGCTGAATGATTGTTCCTCCTATTTTACATGTTGTCCAGTAGGATCTTGTCTTCCACCTCTTTGAGATCGTTCGATCACACCTTGAGCAGGATCTTCCTGTTGTCCACGTTTCGGGGCCATCTACAATCACACGGGACCAATCATTAGTAAGGTTGTTACCAAAGTTAGGTTATACCTTACTACTTACCTTAATAGATTTACTTTATTTCCGTGTGATGGTGATTATTGGAAGAACATGTCCCCAAAAGATTATAGTATTTAGTCCTCTTTGCTTAGGTGGTTTCCAAATTTAATTTTCTGGTATAGCTAAGGGGATGAAATTGTTTTTAACACATGCTATTCTTAATTCTACAACTAATTACCCTTAAAGATGTTCTTTGGGTGAGGATGAATTTCAAAAAAAATTATGCACTATATGCACTATTCAGTATGTGCCCCTCCCCCATGACTAAGCTGAACACTCTGGGTTCAAGTAGGTTCAAACAGAATAAAAATTGGAGTATCAGCAAGCGAGTTATGGATATGAAAGCAAGGGATGTGCAATCGCAAGTCATAGAGAGGAATTGAAAAACTTCCCCTACGTGGACAATTGCAAATGATGTTGATTAGCACAAGGGGGTTACGCATATATATTTTCATTGAAGTTAGGGCACTTAGAGAATGGGCCGAATTTTTAATATTTCGTTGAAATTAAACGATGTAAACTAAGGACATATGGATGATTGTTAAAGGGTTCCAGGTTAATTCAACTAGTTCTGAAGGCATGAAAATTATGATGGTGTGGTATTTATCAATAAGGATCTCAGATGGGATTAAAAAAGGCTATGTGATGATTCATCAGAACATTGAAATTCAGAGGGATAATAATAAGGGAAAGAATATCAATTGAAAAATTAAACTAAGGGTAAGAAATTGTGTGTGTGTGAGCTATGTCCTAAGTGAAGATTACAACAAAAACTACACAAGTGGGTCCTCCCCAAAGCAGGTTTCAACCTATAATGCCCTTGTGTAACCACACTTAAAGTGTCCATGGGCACTAGAAGGGTTAAATGTAATCTGCACTAACTCCACAAAACACACACATGTAAATATCACTGGAATGAGATGAAAATTCTATGCTACATGGGACACGAGCTACAATTACATGAATAGTGAGATGAGATGAGGTATAGAAAGGGATCGTAGAGATTGGGACATGAGGTGACTGACCCAAGGCATAGTGCATCCTACGTGTAAAGCATTATTAAGGTGTGATTAACCCATCATTCCAAGATCAGGACCAAGTCCATTCCTCTAATCAGTGACATCGCATTATTTCATCTCATGATAAGTAACTATGAGAGTACCAGAACAACAAGGTGTACAATCATTTGGTGTTTTGTTCAAGGGAGGAGTGATTTTTGTTTTGTGGCACTTGTTTTTCTTTTTGATTTTCTTTTTCTCTTCTTCTTTTTTTCACTTTACTGAATCTAGAGAAGCTACCAACCTTCAGGCATGGGTGCATGTCTTTCCAGTGGGACCCCCTAGAATAGCGTTTGATTTTCAAGTGCCTTTTTGATTACTCTTACTCCCATTTTTCATTAGATCTACAAGGATCTTAGTACGACCATGTTGCATGATAACACCCACAGTTGTCACCAAAGAGAATCCGCAAATACCCTTAATGTCACACCCTAATCATTCCCTCTTGATCCATCCTTCTTCATTCTGGGTACAATGAACATAAAATTAATTTTAATTTTAAAGAATATCAAGAATATCATTGTACCCTTGAATAGACCCTCTTATTCATAGAGTGTATGAGTGGATGTAAGGGGCTCACTCTCCAAATAATTGATCCATCGAGACTTAATAACATAGAACACACCTCAACCAACGTTCCACATGAGTGTTTTATTCATAGACGAGATTACTTACAAAAACATAAAAAGATAAAAACACAAAACAAAAAGTTGAAAAATGAAAATCTGGAAAACAAAAAGTTGTAAAATCAAAGAAAATAAAAATGGTTATTAATCCCGCTTGTTAGAATGAGGGATATCCCTCATAGCTAAACAGTTGATGACAGCACGTATTAATAACTCACGGCTAGGATCCTTGCATTTTGAAAGTATTCTAGGTCGGTCATATTTACCCCATTGGGTTTCACACACTGGGTTATAGTAAGCATAGTGGGGCAATTTATACGATGTAGTTTTCGAATAACGAGTTGACCCACTATGATGTTGGTGACCGTTAAATGGTATGCAAGGATTAATAAATGGAAGATGAGGATCCTTGCATGTTGGAAATATTGGAACTGGTCCATACTTATTCCATTGGGGTTCACACACTTGGTTATAGTAAGCATAGTGGGGCACTTTATGCAATGTAGTTTCCGGATAACGAGTTGACCCACTATGATGTGTAGGACCATTAGATGGTATGCAAGGATTGGGATGATGCCTCCCATGGTTGTGTTCATTGGGTTGTATGGTTGTTGGAGCGTTAGTTGGTGGCCCTGATGAAGTTACATGAGGCGTTGGGTTCAAAGGTAAGGGTGCACCCCAGTGTGGGACCTGTGCTGAGTTGGAAGATGCAGTGGCCTCGAAAGTGTATTATCCCTTCTTACAGCCGTGTTTAAAGAAAGGACGCTTTTGATGTTGAGGAGGCTTTCCAGTACTATTGGCATTAGTAGCACAAGTGATGTTTGTGGGTTGTTGCTATGGTGCAGATTCCTTAGGAATAGTTGGTGGCGATGTGGAAAGAGGGAAAGGATGAGAATGCTGAAAGTTAGGAGGAGTATAAGGTGCACAAGGTGGTGGTTGTGTTGGAGGCATGGGTTGATAGTATTGTGGAGAATAGTAATGTGGTGAGATAAAGTATGTTGGCCCAGTTGGAGAAATAGGATGTTGAACAAGATAAGCATTTGGATTTGGATGATATGAAGGGTGTCTCCAATCTAAGGGTGGATTCCCCCATGACTGGGATTGTTGCCACTGTGATTGAACACAGTATCTCTGTACGAACTCTGGATGTAACGTGTTTCCCTAATGCTCATATATATGTAACAAGATTGGGCATTGGCCCTTGGGGTGATCGTACAGGCATATGTTACATTTTTATGTATGATTGGCAGTTGAGCTCTTTTTTCCTTATCTCTTCTTTCCGATTGTCTACTATTTTTTCTTGCTTCTTGGGTTGTCAAAACTTTATCTCCAATATTTTTGATAAATTCTCCATACTTTTGATATGTCCATTCCAACATCTTATTGATCTTTGCCTCAACTTCTTCTAATGTTTTTTGTATTGGCAAAGATGATGTTTCCACCTTGGAATTGGTTGATTTCTCCTTTTTATGATTATGGACACTTGTTAAGTTGAAATTTGGATCCCATTGATGTTTTTCAACACTCTCCCATCAAGCTAAGTCTCCTTCTTCTTTTGCAACCCACTTAATAAGCTCTTGGATTTGATGGGTTCGTAGTTCATATAGTTGACCTTGGGCATACATTCCTAAGGTCTCCCTTGTTTCATTACGAAACCCATCAATAATATGGTACATTAGCCTTTCCTTGGAAAACCCATGGCCTGGACAGTTGTTTAATAGTGCATAATATCTTTCTAAAGCCATGTCCAAGGGTTTCTGTTTTGCTTGTTTCCATCCTTGGATTTGTTTCCTCAAGGTTGACACTCTTGCGTAGGTTTGATATTTTTCATTAAATACTTCTACCATTGTCATTGAATTTGGTTTTAACAAGTAATACCATACTTTAGCTTGGTCAACAAGTATCATAGGAAAGAGCTTAATTTTTTGCCAACCGTTATCAATGTTGTTCCATGTGCAGGCATCGTAGAGGGCTAGTAAGTGTTGTTGCGGATCTAAGTCATAGCCTCCTGAAAAAGTAGGGAAGTTGTTTAAATCAAGCCTGGATAGATGACTCTCTTTACGATGCCTATGTGAGATTCGAACGGCCTCTTGTATTTGCATTACACCTATAGTGGCTAGTGGGGGTTCATTGTCATCGGGTAAGTTATGCTTTTGTGTGTTATGATGACGTTTTTTTCATTCATGTTTATAAAAAACTCCCACTTCAGGTTGTATACTCCAATCTTCATCGTCATATAATTCGTTGGTTCTACAATGAACTTCCTCACTAATTATGGCATTATTATAATCATGTAGGAGAGGCATTGTTGTGTGTGAATTTATGTGACTTTTTATAATTACTTCTTCTAAGAGATATATCGTTAAGTTCTTTACAGCCACCTTGTATGATATAACTAATCTAGATAACTAGCATTGTCCCTGGCAATGATGCCAATGATGAGTGGCAAGGTACCCCTTCACTCAACCATATGAATATGAGCATTCTCACACGTGATCCGGTCGAACTCCGCAGACGGACTAGTTGTGGCACCTAGATAGTTATCCTTAGGTCATATTTCACTATCTTCCCACCTAGACTAGTATTATATTTGTCACGTATGGTTTAGTTCAGAGTGATGTGTATGATGTGTTCTAACCNCAGATCCTAGGTACACCACTGGGTTACCAAGTAGTCACACTTAAATGCTCGTAATCAAGTCGTACTCATTCCGCAATTCTAGGAGATAAGGGTGAGAGAGAATATTAACTAAGAAAGCATTAAATAACAATTAAATAAATAAATAAAGTGAATGCTACAATGATGAAGTAATCTCGATCTTTATTGCCGATCATGTACGTGTCCAAGTATGTCACACTCGAATAAAGGATGCCATACAATTACAATCACCACACTACAGGCAGACACTGAAAAATATTCTATCTCTGGAAGGGGAAAACTACCATAGCTTTGCTAAGGAACTAAACTAGATGCCTAAAATTGGGAAAGCTACCTCTTACTTATAGAAATTGAGGCAGGCCACGATATCGCGTACATGATATCGTGTACGTGATATCACGGCTGCGATATCACAGCCGCTGCGATATCACAGCTACTGATACAACAGGGCTATGATATCATAGTTGTGATATCACGACTGTGATATCATGGCTGTGATATCATAGCCAGCAAATTCATGACTCATCATCCACTATCTTAGGACCAAAAACATGGTTCACCTCAAATGGGCTTTTACTAATAAAAATATGAAAAGCGTTATTTTATGAAAACTTAGCATGACACAACAAGCTCTCCCACCTATTAGGTTGTCCATCATACAAATATATCAATGTTCTTAGCAAGGATTTATTTATTACCTTCATTTGGTCATCAAATTGTGGATGATATGCACTAGAAAAAATTAACTTTATTCATAAAATTTTCTAAAGGGACCTCCAAAAGTGACTAGTAAATTTGAAGTCTTTGTCACTAACAATATTCAAAGGGATTCCATGCAACTTCACAACATTCTGAAAAATAAATTTACAACATGAGAAGCATTACTCATCTTCTTGAATGGAATGAAATGTGCCATCTTGAAGAGCTTGTATATAATAATAAAAATTTTGTTATTTCCACTTTTGGTTTTTCTAATACCACTTACAAAATCCATAGATACACTTTCCCATGAATCCTTGGGAATTGGAAAAGGCATGTAATGTCCATCCATTTCATTATCTCATTTGAACTTTTGATAAGTCAAATTATGAAACTTCAATTTTTATACAAGGTCAAAATAGTGCCTAACCACAAGTTTCAATGTTTTGTCCCTTCCCAAGTAACCTTCCATGCCACTACAATGCTTTTCAAACAATATCTTTTTTCTAAAATCACAATTAGGAACACATGCCTTTTCATTTTTAAATTACTATTTATCTTAAATATGATAGTCCCTACACTAGTCTATCTTACTCATCAAAGGCTCTTTGAGGCTCCTCCATACATTTCCAAAATCAACATCATTCTTATAAAAGTCAACAAAATCACCCATACATTCCACATGAGGTATCTTAAGATTTATTACGTGCACCCTAGACAATGCATCAATCACCACATTGATTTTCTCATTATTGTCACATCTCCATCATGGTTATGTAGCAATGATGATTCTTGGAAGGCTTTTAAAATAATAAAGTTATGATCCTTTGGTTTCATAAAATACATATTTGAAGCTAGCCCAATATGAACCACAAGAAAAAGGTATTAAGGATAATATTCCAAACCAACATTAGAGGAGTTTAAGAGATATACGTAAGTGATGTGTTCAAGCCAAGTATATTATATTTTTACTAGAAATTAATAAACATTAAGAAAAAGTCAAGAATTTTTTTAAAAATATATAATAATATAAAAATTAAAAATTTTCAACAATGGTGTTCGTCAAAATACTCAAAGTTGCTGAAAACAATGGCCATGTCATGCCACTTGGTACTAGTTTGAATTATTAGCATCAAATGGTCTCCAACAACACAAGTTTTCAAGATCAAACCCTTTTTTTTTCTAGAAGGTAATGTGGCAAATGCAACCCAAAACACAATTAGATCCATGGCCAAAAACACTATAGTTAGTTGTGGGCATCACAGACAGGCCAAAGGATTTTCTTGCATAGCATACTTTCACCGATTCCACCTACAATGGCTACTACATCTAACCCAATGAAGTCATGAAATGAGCACTGTGGTGAGTGTGAGGCAAGCACATAAGTATTTCTGGCAATTCCAAAATTTCCAAGGCATAATGCGACAATTTGCAGAAACCCTTACCTCTCCATATTAAGCACATGGATGACCTATGACACATGGACAAGGTAGAGGTGGCAATAGTAGCCACCCTAACCCTACGAAACATCGGTGCAAATGGCCATAGTGAACAAAAACATGGCCATGAGACTTCATCACACAAAGATTAGGAGGTAACTGCTAAGAAAGAGGGCATGAAAAACACAGAGGTTACAACATGGTGGTCATGAAACCCCACTTTTTTGCCAAGATCACGTCCATAATTCTATTGGGGAGCACAGCGAGCACAGGGTAGTATACATGGCTTTGGTTTTCAATGAACTCATGGGATACAACACATGATTGTAGGGCTGATGCCATGCTTCCAAATTTTCTCAATCATATTATGGTTCCAAGTGGTTTTTAACCACATAAAATATTGTAAAAATCATTTTTAATTAAAACTACCATTATGAGAAGAAGCCAATTTTGGCATAACATCATTAATACTAAGGGGTATAATAATTTCATTTCATATGATATTTTATCTAAAGTTTATACGAAAGAGGTTCAATGAACATTTGGCAAACATACCTCTATTTTCTATAGCATTGACACTCTACATGAGAAGTTATAACCTCCTATGGAAGCTACAACTTGTTTTCCTTGATATTTGTGGAGTTGTGATTACCAATAGAACACTTGCCAACTATGGCATATATTTTTCTAACCTCCCATGGTAATCTCCATAATATTTATTTTCAAGAAAATACTTGGCAACCATATCTTAAATTTCTAATAACTTCCTTTGGAAGTTGTAACCTTTGTGGTGGTTATGAATTGATACCCCTAGATATTTTTAATACCCTTAACATGTCATGATTATTGTAACTACCCTGAGGTTACTATAAAAGGATCTTCAAAGGTAGAATTGAAAAGGGGGGATTTTGAGAGATTTAAAAAAAAAAAGACAATTCAAGATTACTTGTAAGATGACTTGCTAAGACATCAATTTTGCTACTTTGTTTCAATCCTATGAGTTTATTTCTTCTCATTTTTTTTTAGTTGCTTAGCTAATGGTTTAGATAGTATAGTACTTAGCATTTGATTTTGAGATTTTTCCTAGACTACTTTCATGGCTCTATTTTTTTTGCGTAATATTAGACTCCTATTAAGATTTATCATAGAAGAGCTTACATTGTTGAAAAGCCTCAAGAGCAATTTAATAGTAATGTCTTAACAAACTTGCCTATTTTGAGCATAGAGAATCTAGGAAATCTTTGGTCTTTTGAGATGAATGAAATAGCTTCATTTTTTTAAAGTGTATTGCCTTGGTATTTTAATCAAGAAATTGTCAAATTTTTTAAGACTTTGTTAAATGAAATATTTGAAAACTATTAACTAGCCAAAATATAGATATTTTGTCATTTATGTAGCATTTTTAGTAGTATAATAAGATTGTCTTTATGAAATTTTTAAAAGGTTTGGATAATTCATAGTTATTGAATTAGAATAGCTTTATTGGGAAGTGTTTCCTCATGGTGATTTATCTTACTTAAATATTTTAGATTTCACACAAATCTTCTTTCTTTTCTTTCTCTTTCTAAGTTAGGAGTAAGATAGATATTTTAGATTTCTTATGAAACTTTCTCTCTAGGAAAAATTAGGAGTAGATTGGCAGAATTGTGCACAAACATTTTTGCAAAATTTTATTTATTACAAGTAACGTACTATAAGGACTATATACACTAAGTAATTAAACAAAATAGGAATCTCCAACAGCTTATAGTATTTAACAAACTTAGCCAAATCTCTTTTATGATAGCTGATTATAGTTTTATACATAACCCAACCATTTCAACATTCGCAACAGCAAGCACATACTCACATCTAGTATATTTCATAACTACTAAATTTATTTGGAGGTATATGGGCCTTGGTGTTGCTAGAGATCAACAAGCACCTAAATCCTGTTTGAAGAATACCTTTGATCCTGTGATCCCATAAGGTCACGAGCTCATGAGGCCCCCAACATTGGCAATCCCAAACAATCACCAATACTCATACCTTTGTATTTTAATAAAACATTGAACATCTATAACTTTGTAGTTCACTTCATGTGCTTTGCTCTCAACTTCTTTTAAGAATTTAGGAATTATAGTGCTTTGTGGTCTATCATCAAAGTAAACTCTTTGAGTAACATGTAATGCCTCTAATGGTTGATTACTTCAAGACTAACATGCACTCCTTCTGATATATTCTATGTTTTTACCTTGACTTATTCAAATTTTCCAAAAAAAAAAAGAAAAAAAAAAGCAACAAGCCTACCTTCTTGTGAAAGTACCCCCACCAATGGCAAGTTCACTTGCATTCACCTCCATCTAAAAAAGCTTCTAAAAATCTATAATTATAAGCATTGATTCA
The DNA here is from genome assembly GCA_015680685.1 of Gnetum montanum. NCBI lineage: Eukaryota > Viridiplantae > Streptophyta > Gnetopsida > Gnetales > Gnetaceae > Gnetum > Gnetum montanum. The sequence goes on along the minus strand of MNCI01036132.1, from coordinate 1,042,180 downwards.
CTAGTAATTCTTGCTTTCAATAAGTCAAAGCTCCCTTGGGTTTCATTATTCCATCTGAAATATTTGTTTTTCTTCAAAAAAGCAACCTTAGTCTAAGAAATACCACTAAATTTTCTTATCAACCATTTATAAAAACCTGCTAAATCAAGGAATAATCTTACCTTTCCAACATTCTTAGAAGTTGGCTGACCCCTAATAACGTTCATCTTAGTAGCTTTTTTCCAAATTTAATTTTTAAAAATCACATGTTCCAAATATGTGATTTTCCTCTTAAAGAAACAACTTTTCTTCACATTGATTACAAACTATGCCTCCTCCAACTTAAGAAATACCATCCTCAAGTGATCCAAATGCTCTTCCTCATTAGAGCAATACACCAAAACATCATCAAGGAAATAATAAAGCACTTACCAATTAAGTTCTTCAATACATTATGCATCAGCCTCATGAATGCAGTAGGTGTATTAATGGGCCCAAATGGCATCACCAAATACTCAAATAATCTATCCAGTATTTTGAAAGCTATTTTCCATTCATCTCTTAGCCTAATTCTAATTTGATGATAATCACTCTTCAAATCAATTTTGCTAAAATTCTATGCATTGGTAAGGATATCAAGGATATAATCCATCCTTGGAATAGAAAACATATACCTCACTGTTATCTTATTCATTACCCTGAACTTAATGCACATCCTCCATTCATCGCTATTCTTCTTTGTCACTATGTTCATTAGAACTCCACAAGATGAAATGGATTCCCTCACAAAGCCATTTACAAGTAACTCCTCTACTTGCCTTTACAATTCAACCCTCTAATTCAATGCGATTCCTAGAATGGTAGCAATGGGGATGAAATTAATCTAATGTTATACATTTTTCATTGGTGATAATCCATCCAATTTCCCCTTGAACACCTTGAAAAATCTCTTCTTCGAACCTATCACACCTGATGAGAGTTCAACCTACACATCATCATGGTTAAAAGCAATTGTTAATATAAAATAAATCAAAAACGTGGTTTATCATATTCCTTAATTTATTCTCTCTCTCCTAAAAGAATTAAAAAAGCATTAAGTGAACTTCACTACCTCAAGTATTTAGCTATCATGAGAATCAACTCATGAATTCCATCAAACTTAGCTACACTCCATATATTTCTTACTTCATAAAACTAAGTACCATTGTCAAAATTCCAAGGACTTTCAAGAATTATATCAACATAATCTATTGGAAGCACATCATAATTTACAACATCATGAAAGCTCCCAATTTTAAATTTCAAAATATATTTTTCTCTTACCTCTTAAGATAAATATCTAAATAACCAATGCATCTTATAGGGTCTAGTATGAGGATTAGTTTTCCAAACCCAATCTAGTAACTATCCTAGAAGAAATAATTTTTTATTGGCTTCTTCATCAATCAACACATGAATCCATTCCCCACTAAGTAAACATCTAAACCCAATTAGAAATAATAATTTTCTAGTAGAATAATATCCTCTATTTACATTCCCTATGAATGGAAAAGAATTTAGTTCAAAACCTTTCCCAATTTTGAAGCATTAGAATTACCTCTTTGAAGAGCTTTGCTTGATGTCTCCTCCACCTCCATGGTTTGTTCATCTTTTTCCTTGACTATATTGTGAAGTGAACATTCCCATTTCCTATGATCCCATTCTTCACACTTGAAGCATTGAATCTTGAATGAGCTACTATCTTAACACTTTCCTTGCTTGCCTTTGGTCCTTCTTCACCTTGACCTTCTCATTGTCCTAGTCTATCTTCTTGCCATGGATATGGTCCTTATCTTTAGATTTGGACTTGGATTCCTTCTCAAATTTGGATCCCTTCCCCTTCTTCTTGGAATTTTATTTGCACCTATTTCCAAATCTGCTTAGTTTATTTTCTACCTTGAGTACCAAATCATAAGCCTCATCAAGAGTTTGTAGCTAATAAAAAGATAACTCCTAATGATACACCATTTTGAAACCTTCTAAAAAGATTAAAACCTATTCATACAACTCCTAGTTCACTTTAGCTTAATAAAATAGATCACAAAATTCAATGTAGAATTCTTTGACATCCTTGTGACCTTGCCTTAGGAATTTCAACATTATAATTCTAATGTCCCCATTTCCAAATGTTTTACTACCTAACAAATATGGTCCCTCTTCATAACAACTGTTCTCACTATTGTAACAAGACCTAAAAGGGGAGTTGTAATTGAGGCCTGAAAGACATGTTGTAATAATGAACATATTTCTTGAGGTAACCTTTATGGGCTTGACCTAAGGTATTTATACTTGGGCATTAAAGGTCATATCAGCATGGAGCTGTGGACCCAATAAATATAAGTAATGAGAGTCAAGTAAAGAGGGATAGGAAGAGGACTAGCTATCCCTTCTAGCCAATAATAGGCCTAACCATGATGGAAATGCTAGATTTCCTATAAGGGATAGATGTCGAAGGAAAAAAACCCTAAGAAACACCTAGAGCATGATCCAGATATACTATTCCACATCAATAAAGCATTCTTTTCTCTTCCCTTCTACATTTTCCTTGTTATTTTCCTTATGCAACATGTCAAATGTTACATATATTTGACATTTTCAACCTTATGTTCTCATACATAATGTCTAATGTAGCATATATTTAATGTTTTTCATGACATTTGGGAATAATATGTCACATTTGGTATCAAAGCAAATCACAATCTAAGGGCCATTCAGAACCATGGGTTGACTACAACCTAAGTAGGAACCATGGAGCCATGACTCAAGGAGAGTTATGGATCAACACCAATGCACCACATATTCGAGATGATCTATGTAAGCTAGAGGATCTCATTTCATTGATTTCATGAACAATGGATCAAGAATCTACAAGAGATATAGATATCACCAACCAACAAAATTCTTTCATGGATATCATTGACTAAGGAAGATTTGATTACGTCTCATCAAGATTCATCAATTGCAAGAGATGTTGGTAAAACAAGGATACACTAGTCAAGGTAACTCTTACCCATCTTATAGTGATGTTGGAAATATTAATTGATGAAGGTCATTGTTAAGTTTCTTCCTAAGACTAAGGGTAGTATCCATGGTCTAAATCGACCTTATATTATTTGGAACCCACTATTGTGAAATACCAAATCCCTATTACTTGGCGTTAGTTACCCTACTTAAGATCTAGATATTGGAACATTTAAGGGACTCAACCTATCCATAATATTATCTCATTCTTACTTAACTAATAATGGTTATTATCATGAGACCCATAGGAAAACCAATACTCAGTGAATAAAATTGTCACAATATTCTTAATATTTTTCTAGGGTATAACCATGATCCAAGAAAAAAAACCTACATCATGCTTGTCAATTTATAGGGCCAAAGTATTATATTCTTATGTGAGGGTCAATATATCATTTATAATAAAAACCCAAGTCATCTAGAAGTTATCTTATTGCCTATATGTTAGCCTAGTAATGTTAGATTGGTAAAATAGGTTATTTTTGGATTTTCAAATACTAAAAACCCCAAATTAGTTCTTGAATCATAAAACCATATCCAACACATAGTACTCCTCAAGATAATTCTAATGGTACAAATTTTATCCCAATCGGACTTACGGTTTGGTAGATATTGCCATTTTAATTTTCATGTTATGCATGTAATATGTGTTACACATTTCTATGTTTACGTGTATGTTAACACATCAAGGTGGCCTCCATATCAAATAATGACTTTATTCATTAGCATTCGATCTCTTTTTTTTTTCTAATTTCTCATCGTAACAAATTCCATGGCCTATAAATTCATTCTTGATGGGAGAACAAAGGCATCATGAATCACAGCAGGATTGCATTTCTAATCCCTTTCATAGATGCTTAGAGGTTGCATACACCATCATTGTAGAGTGCCAATGTGAAAAAAGAATCCAAACACCAAGTTTAATTCAAGGCATCAATGGCTAGAGGTCAGTTCCATTTTCTTCTACATTGTGCATTTTCACTTATCTATACATGGAAATTTCTTACGCAATCCACATATTTTCTCCTACATTTGGTATCAGAGGTTCATCTCTATCTCTATCGCTAGCTTGATGTCATTACCAGTTACTAAGTGGAAGGCCTATTGATGAGACGCGATTCGCATAGGCCGCGATATTGCGTACACGATATTGCGTCTGCCGCGATATCGCATCCCCCACAATATTGTGTACGCGATATCGCATCTTCCCTACGATATCGCGTACGCGATATCGCAGTCCGTCGCCATATCTATAAATAAGATGTGGCACCCCCTTGTTTGGAGATCCTAGTTTTAGAGTAGCGAAGCTCTGGCAGTTTGATCCCTCCAAAGTCAGATTTTTTCCCGTGTTTGCCCGCAATGTGGTGAATGTAATTGTACAGTGTCTTTATTTGAGTGTGCTATACTTGGACATGCACATGACCGGCAATAAAGATCAAGATTACTTCATCATTGCAGCATTCACTTTTTTATTTATTTATTTGTTATTTATTTAATGTTATTTACTGTTTTCTCTCTCTC
>MNCI01036132.1:1017587-1034589 GCA_015680685.1 Gnetum montanum | reverse complement strand
TGTTTTGTGAAGTTAGTGCAGATTACATTTAACCCTTCTAGTGCCCACGAACACTTTAAGTGTGGTTACACAAGGGCATAATAGGTTGAGACCTGCTTTGGGGAAGACCCACTTGTGTAATATTTCGTAATCTTCACTAATTCTCTAGTTCAAACACACAATTTCTTACCCTCCGCTTAATTTTTATAATTTTCTTTCCCTATTATTATCCCTCCAAAATTTTGATGTTCCAATGTACCATTACATTCCCTTTTCTTCATAACCGCCAAATTTTTAATTGCTCAAATTCACATCATTATCATTAAGCATGCCTCTCGAATTAATAAATTACCCTAGGATATTTTCATACTTGCCCATGTCCTCATTTTACACCATTAATTTCAAGAAAATCATTAAAAATTTGGTATTTTTCAGGTGTCCCACATCACTAGGGACGAGATATCGCGTACGCGATATCGCGTCCCACGTGATATCGTGTCCCACGTGATATCGCATACGCGATATATCGTACACGATATCGTGTCCTATTTACCTATAAATAGGAACCCCCACCGCAACACTTAGCATCATTTTGAAATTTACACTAGGGGAATTTTTGAAATTTTTCTCTGCGACTTGCGACTGCATGACCCTTGCTTTTTCGCTCATATCTCGCTCACTGGTGCTCTAATTTTAATTCCGTTTGAACCTGCTTGAACCCAAAGTATTCAATTTAGTCGTGGGGGAGAGACACTTACTGAAAATTGCCTAAATTTTTTGAAATTTATCATTGCCCAAAGGCCATCAATTAGGGTAATTAATATTAACACTTAGAAAAATTGTGCCAAAGATCATATGACCTTAGGTACACCAGGAGATTAAAATGAAATCCACCTGAGTCATAGGACCCATTATTATAATTTTTGGGTACAATCACATGATAACATAAGATCTTTAATTAAAGGAATGTAGTAAGGTATAACTTAACTTTGAAAACAACTTTACTAACGTTGGCCCGTGTGATTGCAAATGGCCCCGAAACGTGCACAGTGAGAGGGTCCTACTCAAGGTGAAGCGAAACAACCTCGAAGAGGTGGAAGATGGGTCCCTGCTAGACAACATTCAGAATAGGAGGTGTAATCATTCAGCATTCATCAAGAAGAACCTCCTACAGGATGGTCCGGGCAGGCAGAAAGAGGAGCTGCTACTACGCCTGAACCGGGACAACAACTCACATTGCCCCCGGAATGTGTTCAGGCTATCCATACGAAGTCCATAGTTGCTGCAATGATCATGGAGCTTAACTTCAAACCTTTTGCAGAGTTTTCTCCTAAGGCTATTAGGGATCACCTTAAAGGGTCTCCCTTATGGCCTGTCCTCTCTGAGTGCAATGCCTGGTACTTAGGTGAAACGTACCTGTTCTGGCACAATAAGGAGCAAGGCACCACAATTAACATTTGTGGTGTGATAGTAGACTTTTCTACACAGGGAATTTCAGAAGTGTTAAACCTTTCGAATTTAGGCCCCCATGTTGCTCGGTTATCTACCCGATTAGACCCTGATGTGCAAAAAGATTGGTTAGAGAAGGCTTATGGCAGAGATAAAGCTTTTGGTGAGTTGACAACGGAAGAGCGAATTTATTTTGAATTAGGAACCTATCACCTCTTCCCCACAAAAGGCTTAAAAAGAATATCTACGTATGCGGCAAGGGGATGTGCAGTGTTCATGGGAAAGGTTAACGCTAACCTTCCCCATCTATATTTGATAAAGATCCTAAGGCGATTCGAAGAACAAAAGTCAGGGAAGATGGTGTTGCCTTTTCCCTATCTTATCAGAAAACTATGCCGATGGGCTGGTATTCGAGGATACACAAATGACATCCTTTAAAAGGCCCAAAATGCTTCTTATGCTGAGTTATTGAAGGCACCAGCTCCAAGAAAGAGCAATGGTGAAGAGCTGGGACCAAATGAAGAAGAAGAACAGATGACTAGACCACCTGCAACTCAACTTGCAGGACCCAGTCAACCTCCAACCACAGGTCCCAGCCAACAACAAGAAGCAGGACCCAGCATAGGCCAGAATCAGCCACCACTGCCGCAAGACTACAGACCGTCAATGAGCCATCTTAGGGCCATTGCCGACACGGTTAGTTGGGGAAGTCATGATGATGCAAATCTCTTCCACGTCATTGATGATGCCGACCAGCCTACTATTTCGTTAGATCACACAAGGGGTGAATTTTCCATCCAAACATGAGGAGGGGAAAGCATATGGTCACAACAGATCTCTAGAAATGCAGCATCTTTTCAAGTGCAGTTAGAGATTGGTGAAGGGGCCACTGTGGTGGTCATGTAACACTAAGATGCCGCAGAAGCTGCTGAAGTGGTCGTGGATCATATCAAAGAATCTTTCAATGTACCTATTCTGCCACTGGCAGATCTTTCAGGAGCACGGGATGCTCAAACTCTTGCCAGAACCTCAATGACTCCTGCGGAACATGAGGATGTACTGGACAGATTGCTTCAAACAAGACAAGTTTTGACGTCTCTGTTTGACATCCCCCAGGATGTAACAGCAATTCAATCAGATCTCATTTCCACAAAGGGGGAGCTAGTCATATCCGAAGTAAGGGTAGAGCATGCTAAAGCTGAAGTGTAGAAACCACAAGAGCAGCTCATAGCCTTACAAGCAGCACAGCGGGATCCTTTGCAATATGTTCCCACAGACCAGTTGGAAGATTTCAAAATTAAGAAATTAACAAAGCTAATTGCAGAAAATAAGAAGGTGGTAGAAGAAAAGGAGACGGCCACTTGGGATGCCTCTGCAGCTCAAGCACAAACTCATGCACATCTTAAGGCACTTAAGGCCTTAGAAGAAGAAAATAAGTATTTGGTTGCAGATAACCTTCGGTTGACTTCTGTGAAGAAATAAAAGAATGTTCTCGATGAACACTTTCATCAGTTGCAAGAACAGTTCATTCGGGTCAACCGAGATGTAAGCCGTTTAGCTAGAGAGAACCGAACCCTCTCAATGAAGGAGGTACTTGCTATTCATCAAAAATCAGCTATCAAAATAAGCGCATGGCAAAATGAGGCTAAACGACATGAGAAGCTGAAGGAGTATTTCTGTGATCAGGTGGGGATGTACAAACAAATCCTAGAGAAGGAGATTCATATGGCCAAGGCTCAAATCAACAACATCAGTGCCCAACACACTGATTGGAGGGCCATATTGGACACTTACGCCTTCAACCACCAAGCGGAAGTTAAGAACCGGGACCTGTAGATCCAAGACTTAACAAAGTACATGGAGTTGGCAAACCTTAGATATGCCAACCTAGCCATGTTAATAGCAGGATGCCCAAGGTCAGAGCTTGAGTAGTAGGTAGCTTCCACCCATATCAAATTCAAAGCAGAATTTGCAGAGCGCAAGAAGCTAGTTGAGAAACTAGATGTCGCAAATTTTGAACTTGTGGTGGTAAAAGAAAGCTACCAAGGACAAAAAGATGTTGCAACTAACTTGGCTCGATGGCTAACAAAGCTTCATGAATATAAAGACAAATCCAGAGCCTATGAAGAGGAACAACAGGTGTTTGCGACGTGGTATGTCAAAGCCAATCAGATGTTCCTGCAACTACCCTGTTCATGGGAAGTGCCGACTCCATCAAACATCGGAGCATCAGCATGGACGGCCCAAGACCACCCTCAGACTGAAGAGGAGAAGCTCCAGGCCATACTTCAATGCAACCAAGCTTCAAAGCCTGGAGCACGTGACAAAGGGAAAGAACCCATGGAGGAGCCACCGTCACCAGGAACTACATGAGTTCCATATTTTTGTAGTTGTAGTATTTTTTCTCTGTATTGTGTCTTCACACACTGTGGCATTAGTCCATTTCTTTTTCCAGTTAATAATCCCATACCTATCCATAGTGTAATCAATGAAGCTTGTTCTCCTTGTAACTCGAGGATGAGTTTTTATTCAGTCATGGGGGTATGATGAGACACGATTCGCATAGGCTGCGATATCGCGTCCGCCACAATATCACGTCCCCCGCGATATCGCGTCTTCCCTACGATATCGTGTACACGATATCACAGTCTGTCATCATATCTATAAATAAGATGCGGCACCCCCTTGTTTGGGGATCCTAGTTTTAGAGTAGCGAAACTCTGGCAGTTTGATCCTTCCAGAGTTAGATTTTTTCCCATGTCTGCCCACAGTGTGGTGAATGTAATTGTACGGTGTCTTTATTCAAGTGTGTCGTACTTGAACACATACATGATCGACAATAAAGATCGAGATTAATTCATCATTGTAGCATTCACTTTGTTATTTATTTAATGTTATTTATTGTTTTCTCTCTCTCACCCTTAAACTCCTAGAACGCAGAACAAGTACGACTTGATTACGAGCATTTAAGTGTGACTGCTTGGTAGCCCAGTGGTGTAGCTAGGATCTACGCTTGGTAACCTAGTGGCGTATTTGGAATCTGCACTTGGTAATCCCAGTGACGTACCTAGGACCTACGCTTGGTAGTCCCAGTGGTAGTCGTGTACGAAGTCCAAGATGTGTACAGTTGATCAAGGAATCGGTTGCTCATCGCACTTAGGCTAGATTAGATTTTCTTACCCTTTTCCTCCTAGCTTAGCTTAGTTAATATTATTTTCCATTTCCTTTAGCAGTAGCATAGATTAGGAACACATCATACACCTCATCTGAACTAAACGATACGTGACAAATGCAATACTAGTCTAGGTGGGAAGACAGCGAATTGCGACCTAAGGCTAACTATCTAGATGCCACAACTAGTCCATCTACGAAGTTCGACCGGATCGCACGTGCGATGCTCGTTTCGTATGATTGAGTGTAGTGGTACCTTGCCACTCATCACCTATTTATGATTGTGATGGACATCCCTGTAAAATTACTAACCTTTGTGGCATTGGTTGTGTGGGTCCTTTCTGCAAGGCATGACGGGTGCCCATTTAGGTGACATTTTGGGGCTTTGAAATATGCATAAAGTTGCTTTATTTAAAGAATATTAAAATTTTCATAATGCATAGTTTTTCCTGCATAAAATTGTAACTTGTGATCATTTTTTTTTGTACGATTAGAGAGTAGCCATAGCATCTTTAATTATGCAAAATTGTTAAAATTTTTCGATCACATATGGAAAATTAAATTATGATTAATCATATGTAATATAATATACTTTATCTTATAGGAATTTTTATTGTATTTAATATGATTAATTAAGATTGTATGTTAAATTATTTTTCTTAATTTTTCCACAAGGATTAGTAAAAGAAATATAATGTAACAGTTTCATCGTAAGGATATATGAATCTATTCGAATTAAAATTTAGCCCACAATCAATTTTATGTCATTTGATTTATATTTTTACATGATTTACATTGGTAAACATGTATTATGGTATTTTAACCTCAAATTTAGTGACATAAGTATGTTTAATTACGCAGTTGTACAACTTATAAGCTACTTTGATTTTAAATGTGACATTCCTGAATTAAAGGTGATAATTGTAAGATGTGGAAGGAGAGAATTCTTCTTCATTTAGGCTGGATGGACATTGATTATGCTATCTATAAGGATGAACCACCTACCATTACAACAACCATCCATCAAGATGATATTGGTAATTATGAAAAATGGGAGTGATCTAATCATCTTTGTGTCATGTTCATAAAAACCAAGATCTCGACTATTATCCACAGTTCACTGAAACAATATGACAATGTGTGCATTTTGTTAAAGCCAATTGATGAACAATTTGAGTCATCAAACAAAGTGTTGGCTAGCACCTTAATAATGAAGTTCTCATCCATGAAGCTCACTAAAATTCATGGTGTGCATGAGCACATCATGCAAATGAGGGATATAGTCACTTAAACTCAAAACACTTGAGGTTGAGATGTCAGAATCTTTCCTCATGCACTACATCTTAAACATGCTCCCACTACAATACAAACCCTTTAATATTTCTTATAACACACATAGGGATAAATAGTCAATCAATGAACTAATGATCATGTGTGTGCAAGAAGAGGGTAGACTTACGATGGAAGTGAGAGAAAGTGTGTATCTGGTCACACAAGAAAAGAATAAAGAACAAGCCAAAGGCAAGTGGAAGGTCAAATTTCCTACACAATTTGATATTAAGAAGGAATTCAGATGCTTTTTCTGCAAAAAGAAAGGGCACATAAAAAAGGATTTTCCTAAATATCAAAAATGGCTTGAAAAGAAAGGTACTCAACTCTCACTTGTTTGTTTTGAATCTAATATGATTGATGTTGGCCATGACACATGGTCGATTGACTCTAGTTCTACAATCCATGTTACCAATTCCTTGCAAGGGGTGCAAAACCTAAGGAAGCTAGTGGGAAGCAAGTCATGCATCTATTCAAGCAACAAGATGCACTCACATGTGGAGGTAATCAAAACATGTAAATTAGTTTTAAGTGGTGGTTTTGTTTTAGAGTTGGAAAAGAAATTTTATATTCCAAGTTTTTCAAAGAATTTAATTTTTGTTTTAAGGCTTGTATCATTGGGATTTTCCTTTAATTTTTTAGATACTATATTTGGTCTATAGTATAGATCTGAACTTATTGGAAGTGGTACAATGACAAATGGTCTTTTCAACATTAATTTATAAAAGGAAACTTCTTGTACTTCTATACATGTTCATGTTGGCATTAAGGGATGTGTTATGAATGATAAATCCTCTATGTTGTGGCATCATAGATTAGGACATATCTTTGTTAAGAGAATAAAGAGATTAGTGAATGATGGAGTACTTAGTACTCTAGATTTTACTAACTTTGACACTTGTGTGGACTGCATAAAGGGAAAGCAAACCAATATGTCAAAGAATGATGCCAAGAGGAGTTCAGACATATTAGAGATCATACATATAGATATTTGTAGTCCATATATGGATGCATATGGTCAAAATTATTTCACTACCTTTATTGATGATTACTCATGATATATGTATCTCTACCTGCTTCATAACAAGAATGAAGCTTTAGATGCCTTTAAGGTGTTTAAGGTTGAAGTAGAGAAACAATGTGGTAAGCAAATAAAGTTAGTGAGATCTGATAGAGATGGTGAATACTATGGTAGATACACTGATGATGGACAAACTATGGTAGACATACTAATGATGGATAAGCATCTAGTCCATTTGCTAAGTTTCTTCAAGAGCATGGAATTGTTGCCCAATACATTATGCTTGGTTCTCCAAACTAGAATGGTATGGTAGAAAGAACAAACCAAACATTATTGGACATGATGCAGAGTATGCTTAGCAACTCTAAGCTTCCTAAGTCCTTGTGGACTAAAGCTCTCAAGATGGTGGTGTATATATTAAACTAAGTTCCAACCAAGGTTGTCTCAAAGACACCATTTGAATTATGGAAAGGTTGGAAATCAAGTTTGTGATATATACGCATTTGGGGATGCCTGTCTGAAGTAAGAGTCTATAATCCACAAGAAAAGAAGCTAGACCCAAGGACCATAAGTGGGTATTTCATTGGATATGCTAAGCTATCTAAGGGATACATATTTTTATTGCCCATAACATACTACTAAGTTTGTGAAATCAAGGAATGCTAAATTTCTTGAGAATGACTTGATTAGTCGGAGTAGTAGATCTTGGAACATTGTTCCTAAGATAGATCATACAAATGCTCAACCCACTACTTTACATGATAGACTGGTTGTTCTGCACAATACACCTAGAGCAAAAATGTGTAATGAACAACAACCAATCATTGAAGTTCCACAAACTATTGATCAAGAAGTAGTAGATCCAATTGAACAACAAATACCATAACCTATTAAATAGCCTATTGAACATCATGATCATCAAGAGAATGATGAACCAACATTAAGAAGATCTACTAGAGTAAGGCAATCAATGATTCCTAATGACTATATGGTGTATCTATAGAAGTCTGACTATAACATAGGAGCTGAAAATGCTCCCAAAACATTTTCACAAGTCCTGAGTTGTAAGGAATCTAACTTGTGGTATGATGTCATGAAAGAAAAGATGAACTCTATGTTATCTAATAGAGTTTGGGATCTTGAAAATTTGCTTGATGGCGTAAAATCCATTGGAAGCAAATGGGTCTTCAAGAAGAAGAAAGACTCATTGGGAAACATTGAAAGATATAAGGCCAAACTTGTTACTAAGTGGTTCACTCAAAAAGAGGGAATAGATTACAAGGAGACCTTTTCTTTTATATCTAAGGACTTCCTTTGTGTTATCATGGCATTGGTTTCCCATTTTGATCTTGAATTACATCAAATGGATGTGAAAAAAACATTCCTCAATGGTGATCTAGAGGAAGAGGTTTACATGAAACAACCTAAAAGATTTTCCTCTAGTAATGGTGAGCAATTAGTATGCAAGCTCAAGAAATCCATATATGGATTGAAACAAGCCTCCCATCAATGGTACTTAAAATTCCATGATATCATCACTTCATTTGGTTTTGAAGAAAACATCATGGATCAATGTATATACCAGAAGGTTAGTGGAAGCAAAATCTATTTCCTTGTTCTATATGTGGATGATATCCTTCTTGCAACCAATAATAGTGGATTTCTATACAAAGTGAAATATTTTCTCTCTAAGAATTTTCACATGAAGGATATGGGTGAGGCATCTGATATCATTGGCATTCAGATCCATAGGGATAGATCTAGATGTATCCTGGGACTATTGCAGGAAACCTATATCAATAAAGTCTTAGAGAGGTTTCAGATGAAAGATTGTTCACCAAGTATAGCACCCATTGTGAAGGGTGACAAGTTCAATTTGAACCAATGCCCTAGGAATGATTTAGAGAAAATTCAAATGAGCAACCTTCCATATGCTTTAACTGTTGCAAGCCTTATGTATGCTCAAGTCTACACAAGACCTAACATTGCATTTGCTATGGGAATGTTGAGCAGATATCAAAGTAATCCAAGTATTAACCACTAGAGGTCTACAAAGAAAGTGATGAGTTACCTTCAAGGTACAAAAGTTTACATGCTTATGTATAAACTAACTAACTCCTTGGAGGTGATTAACTACTCCAATTCAGACTTTGCTGACTATGTTGATTCATAAAAATCAACATTGGGTTATGTTTTATGCTAGTTGGAGGAGCTATATCCTGGAGGAGTAGAAAGCAAACTTTGATTGCTACTCCCACCATGGAGGCAAAGTTCATTTCTTGTTTTGAGGCTACTTCGCATGGTGTATGGTTAAAGAATTTCATATCAAGGCTTAGAATTGTGGATTCTATATCTGGGCCATTAATAATGTTTTGTGACAATTCAGTTGTTGTATTCATGGCTAAAAATAATATGAGTGGCAGTTGAAGTAAACACATCAACATAAAGTACTTAGCCATAAGGGAATGTATTAAGGAAAATAAAGTGGTCATTAAGCATATACACACTGAATTGATGATAGTTGATCCTTTGACAAAAGGAATGCCATCGAAGTCATTTAATGATCAGTAGTTTAGATGGGACTTGGTTCCATAATGTAATTTGTTACATGTACAACTATATAGTCTTAATGAAACTCTTATTTAGTTGTGTTATTTTCTCATATGGTTTGTGCATACAGTTATGAGAGAAAATTCACATATGGAAGGATCCAAAATGAACATTGATTTATTCATAAGGCTAGTTACCATATAAAGAATTACATTTGAGAAATAATGCATTGTAATACATGAAAAATAATACTCACATTAAGAAAAAGCATCATCATGATTCATGCATTTATTTTTTGAACTCTGGACTTGATTAAATATGGAGACTATATGGGAGATTGTAACATGTGTTACACATTTCCACATTTACACATATGTTAACGCATCAAGGTGACCTCCATATCTGGTAACGCATTTACGCATTGGCATTGGGTTTTTTTTTTTTTTCTACTTTCTCATGGTAACCAATTCCGTAGCCTATAAATTCATTCTTGATGGGAAAACAAGGGCACCATGAATCATAGCAGAATTGTAGTTTTGGTCCCTTTCACAAACACTTAGGGGTTGCATACACCATTGTTGCAAAGCACCAATGTGAAAGAAGAATCTGAACGCCAAATTTAACTTAAGGCATCAATGGCTAGAAATCAGTTTCATTTGCTTTCGCATTGTGCATTTATGGTTATCTATGCATGTAAATTTCTTGTGCAATCAACGAATTTTCTCTTACCATGCATGCATTATAAAAATAATAAATTAATTATTATTAAATTATTATTATTATTTTAAAAACTCTCAATGTAACCCATGATTCCTGGTTTATTGAACTTAGACCTGTATCTTCGTTTAACTAACCACAAGGCCCATATGGGGCCACGTAGCCCATATTAAAGGTTGTGCTAGCCGTCAGGGCTGTGCAAGCCCTAGTAACAGCTTCCTCTCATGCTGCCATCTATGGACAACCACCGAGACAGAGTTCACACTACGACAGCACCATAGGTGGCTGAGCATGTGCTAGATGTCCTCCTTGGGCATGCTCAGCAGCACCAATAGGTAAGGTACACCGGAAGCTGCACCTTGTCCTCGATGTTAAGCAATGATGGAGTAGAAAATCATAGTTGTGGTCGATGTTGCCACCCAGCAAGTTATTCACCGGTAGCACCGCCAATTATCTTTCCTCGACCCAACTGAAAAGCTCCACCATCTTTGCCATCCCTATCATTGCTGTCAGCGGCAACCTGCAAAGTAGCACATGATCTATCACAATGCAGCAGTGACTGCGTTGTCACTGAGTGCTTCTTCAGTCATGGTGTCTTGGGCAGCGAGCCGTTCTTCATGCCATACATGCCTTGGTAACTACCGTGCGGGCCACCAAGGAGGACTGCTACCAAAAGATGGGCCACTGTACAGCATGCCTCTTGCCCTACCATTGCACCACCACACACTTTTTGCCTACCATTTCATCACCTTTTACACTGCTCTGCTGCACCACACTATCATGTGCCTATCATGCCCCATGCATAAACCATCACCTGCCATCTGCACTGTTCTCTGCATTTTGCATAGTCATCTGTATCTTCTTCTGCATTTTTTACCTTGCTCCACCGTCAACACCACCACCTACGTTAACACCACTGCCACTGCCCTCACCTACGCTACTTTCAAAAAAGTTGCCAGGAATTTTGGCAGTCTACAGTGTTTGTGAGCACCATGGACACTGCCAATGCTAGGAAAAACAATCTCTCCAAGCAGCACCATGGACACTGCCAATGCCAGGAAAAACAATCTCTCCAAGCACGCTGTAGACATCGCCAATGCTGACAAAAGTTACCTCCCCAGTGTGCCACGAACATCACCAGAGCCAGGAAAAGCTGTCTCTCCTAGTGCACCATGAACATCGCCAATGCCAATAAAAGGTACCTCCTCCAACATGCTGCAAACACCACTAGTGCTGAGGAAAGCTACCTCCTCTGGCACATTGTAGACACCACCAGTGCCAAGGAAAACTACCTCTTCTAGCACATTGTAGACACCACTAGTATTGGGAAAAGCTACCTTGCCCAACACACCACGCATACCACCCGCACGGGGAAAAGGTGCCTCCCTTGGTAGTTTCAACAACCAAACATTTGTCCTTAGTTGATGATAAATTTTCAAGTATTTGAAGAAAATTTTTGAAACCATCCTATAATGGAAATTTGAAATTGACATTTAGGTAAGAAAGGTGGAAATATTAGAAGGCAGAAAAATTTGACAATTAATTCAAATTGTCACTTTAACAACAACTAAGTTAAGAACTCCGTAATTAAGTGCACTTGTTCTGGAGTAGTACTAGAATGAATGACCTCTTAGGAAATCTCATTTTCTATGCCCAAAGTTTTAAACCTTAAAAAGCCATAACTTTGATTTCAGAAGCCTTTCTCAGCGAACAAAGAGTTGTTTCCTACAAATTTCAGCCTCCCAAACATAATGGCGAAATTAGATTTACCTTATGAGCTCCAAACTCAAGATTTTCAAAGTCTCTATTTCTAGCATAACTTGGACATAAAATGCCCATTTCTAACATATGAATAGCCATTTTCAACATGTTTCACCCTTCTAAATTCAATGTTGAGGTCAAATTTATCATCCAAGTACTTGATAATTGGATGATATCACAAACTGTGTCTTAAAAGGCCACAACTTAGACTAACTAATAATGCCTAACAATTTAATTGTTGAAACTAAAAATTTTAACCTTTTGGGCCTTAAGATTAAGTGCTTAACCTCGACAGATACTCTTAGATCACTAAGCTCTGATGTATTATTAGTTACACTACCATTATTAGTTACACTACCATAGTCAATGTTCTAAGGAGGGTAGAAAGAAAGATCACTAAAGAGTCTAGGTAATGTGGCCAGTTATTACCAATAAGATTAGTTGGAGAATCAATTGTTGAATTAATTGGTAAACTAGAATGGTTAAGAAGATGTATATCAATTCATCCTATAACCAAATCATACTACAAAACATGGAGAGTCATAATCATGTTCTAACAAGATGTATCATAGTCGTAAAGAATAATGGTTCAAGAGAGAATCCAAGAATCCCTAGCCAATGAGAGACAACATCTACTATGTCCACAATGGATCTTGGACTAGAATGAGTATCGATATCTACATATCTTTGCAAAGTTACAAAATTTGCATGCTAATGTCTTATGCCTACAAGAAATCTTGTCATGGGAATATGTATACCAATTCCAACTAGACTTGAAAAAGATAGGATACAAAGATATTTATAAGTAAAAAGGTTCTTATGGAAGTCTTTCTTTTGAGCCATGCAAATTAGCCTATTGTGGAAATCATAACATGGATGATTGCACATTCTTTTATAAAGAAGCCAAGTTTGCATTAGTGCAAAGATTTGAATGGAGTTTAGAAGATATGATTTTTGAAATCCCAAAACTTCAAATCACAGGAATGAAAGAATGGTCAAGGTTCCAAAGAAGTCACATAGCCTTGGCATTGATACTAAAAATCCATTTATTAGGAAGACATGTATGTGTAATTAGCACACATTTCATTGTGAAATCAACATTTCCAAATGTTAGATTGTGTTAAGGTACATACTTGATTAAGCAAATAGAGGAAAGTTTGAAGAATTAGTTATTCCTAAGCCATAGTAATATTAATCCAGTTCCATTTGTCATTTGTGGACATTTTAATGTAAAAGTTAAAAATATTTTTTATCAATTATTAAAATATGGATGTATAAAAGAATCCTTAAAAGACAAACCTAATTTGAAGAATATGTTTCCATCAATTCAACATACAATTCCATTATCTAGTGCATATTCTTCTTAATTCAAATCTTCAATAGATAAATCAAATGACAAAATTTAGACATAGATGATGTTAATAGATAGTAGTCATCAAGAACCACAATTTAGTAATTACTCTACCATGATTAAAGAAGATAGGTCAACATTATTCTTTATTGAGACTCTAGATTATATTTGGTACT
The DNA here is from genome assembly GCA_015680685.1 of Gnetum montanum. NCBI lineage: Eukaryota > Viridiplantae > Streptophyta > Gnetopsida > Gnetales > Gnetaceae > Gnetum > Gnetum montanum. Next base: position 1,021,085 of record MNCI01036132.1, on the reverse strand, counting down.
ATGTCCGATTCTTCCAAATTACTAAGTTACTAGAGTTAATTTCTAAAGAAAAAGATGAGAAGAAGCAAGATCAAGTCCTTCCATCCTGAACAAGACCATCTAATCATTTATCACTTATGGCAAAACTACAACTACCTCTATTAATTCCTAAGGTTGATTAAGATCAAGAAGTATCTTAAGCTTACTTTTATTTATGATTTTTATAATTTTATTTATTTTTTAATTTATATTTTAATTAGATAAGTAAAATATCTAGGGTAATACAAGTTGGGAATAAGGATTTACCCTACCTTTACTTAGATGACCAAATATGAGTTGCACTTTGTGTGATCATAGTTAAGACTAGTGATTGGTGGTTGGTAGACCTTTAATTCACCTCTTGTCATTATCTTAGAAAATTAGGTAAGTATTAATAAATTAATTTAAATTCTCATATATTCTTCTCACATATGTCTTGTTTGCAAACTAAGCAAGAAACAACTTCAAGTTCAAATGAGAAATCAAATTATTAAAGCATAGGATCATAAAAAAGGCATTGGAATTGGAAAAAGATAGTGAGGGTGGACTCATTCGAGGACGAACAAAACCTAAGGGGGGTAGATTATAATTTCCCCTTTCCAAAATGTTGCTACTACATAACAAAGATGATGCCTCTTCATAACAAGTGTGATCATTATCATAACAAGACCCAAAATAAGAATTGTAATTGAGAGCTAAAATGGTGTGTTGTAATAATGGACATGTCTCTCAAGGTGACCTTTGGGGTTTTGACCTAAGGTATTTATACCCAGGCATTAGAGGTTGTATCAGCATGATGTTGCAAAGTTGGTAAAGGAAAGTAACAAGAGTTGGGTAAAGCATGGCAGGAAGAGGACTAGCCATCTCTTTTGGTTGGTAATAAACCTAACTATGGTGCCAGTGTTGGATTGTCTCTAAGGGGTAGATGCTGAAAGAAGAAAACCCCTAGGAATACCTAGAGCATGATCCAAATACACTATTTCACATCAATAAAGCATTCTTTCCTCTTCCCTTCTGCATTTTTCTTGTTGTTTTCCTTATGCATAATGTTAAATGTTACATATATTTAACGTTTGCTACATTATATTCTCACACGTAATGTCTAATATATCGTATATTTGACATTTTTCATAACATCTAGGAATGGGATATCACAATAATGATCTCTTATCTTTCACAAGATTTTTAAATTTTTTTTCATAACATGTATTTCTTCAAATTCCAACCTCTGATAAGTAATCTTGGGATTCCTTTTTCCATCAAATAAAAGCCATACCTTCTAATCTAAATTTAGCAATATATATCCTTAAGTTATTTGGTACCTCTTCTAACTCAAAGTACTTCTAAAGTTCCTTTAGCCAACTTGAAAAAGCATTCGCGTCATCCATATCATTAAAAGTCTTCAACTTAATGTGAGGAAATCTTGTAGCATTTCTAAATGCTCTAGCATGCCTTGCCTCATCCTCCCTGTAAAGCTTGCCATGAGAAAAAATAGGTACCACTATTGGAGTCCTCAAAATTCTCATCTAAGGAATAGGATTTCCCCCTATTTGTGTGACATCCTATTCCCATATGTCATGGAAAATATTAAATATATGTTATATTAGACATTATATGTAAGAAGATAATATACCAAATTTCAAATATATGTAACATTCAACATTATTCATAAAGAAAATAACAAGGAAAATGTAGAAGGAAAAAAGAAAGAATTCTTTATTGATGTGAAATAATGTATCTAGATCATGCTTTGGATGCTCCTTGGGATTTTCTTCCTTCAACATCTATTCCTTAGAGGTAATCCATCACTACCATCACATTTAGGCCTATCATCAACTAGAAGGAATGGCCAATCCTCTTCCTATCCCACTTCACCTGGCACCCATTACTCACCTTTTTCTAGCTCCATAACTCCATGCTGATATGACTTTATCCAAAAATAAATATCTTAGGTCAAATCCCCAAAGGTCACCTTGAGAGACATGTTCGTTATTACAACACATACTTTTGAGTCTTAATTACAACCCCTCTTTTTTTATCTTGTTATGATAATGATAATGCTTGTTATGAAGAGACACCATCTTCATTATGCAATAGCACCATTTGGGAATGGGGATGTTACAATTTTAATCCTTTTCTCATGGGTTCCTATACTCCTATAGCTAGATTGTCCTTCCTCATCATCTACTTTGTCTCCACTAGGGTATGAAACTTCTTCATCTAAATGTTAATGCTTATCATCTTTGCACCTCTAGATACAATTGGGATTAGTATTTGTATCTACCTTTGCATTAATTTCATCCAACTAAGCAACCATTAGCTAGAAGGTATACTTCATGTTCTTCATGTCTCTATTTAGGGCTTACACCTATTTCTTCATAGGTGCCATTTGAACAAGACAAAATTCTTTAATCAAATCCAAGAAATAATCAACATAAAGCTTCAATACTAATATTTAACTATAGTAGGTTTACTCCAATTTTCATTCACCTTCTAAACACTAAATCCAAATATTATGAAAAGATAATTAATTTACTAGAAAACAAGAAAACTAGTTATCTTCAATTATTCAAAAAGAAGATTACAAGAAGTTTCCACAACCCACAAAATATCAAACAACCTTACACACTCAAATGATGCTACAAAGCATAAGGCTCTACAATGACATAATGGCTATTCTCAATGTAAAACACAACTAATAGAGAATCCTTCCCACAACCTAAGATTGAGATCTCAACTCATAAGTACACGAGAGATAAGAACACATAGGTCAATATACCACACCTTGACCTTAGAGCTACAACCACATATGCACTTACTCAATGTACTCTATCACACTTTTTCTAAGCTCTTCTCAACTATAGTTCTCACCAAGACATCTCTCATGACCTCTCAAGATGTACAAACATGAAATAAAATCCATATTTATTAACTAGGCTTTCTCAAGATCAACTTAAATATCATCTACTGTTTTCATCTTTTTTAACCTTTTTTGGTTGTTTCTAAACATGGAATAGTGATGCGACGCGGTCTGCGTCGGCCGCGATATCGCGTACGCGATATCGCGTCCTTCCCTACGATATCGCGTACGTGATATCGTAGTCAGCCGCCATGTCTATAAATAAGAGGCAGCTCTCCCTTGTTTCACATCCCAGTTTTAGGTAGCGAAGCTCTGGCAGTTTGATCCCTCCAGAGTTAGAATTTTCCCGTGTCTGCCCGCAGTGTGGTGAATGTAATTGTACGGTGTCTTTATTCGAGTGTGTCATACTTGGACACGCACATGACCGGCAATAAAAATCGAGATTACTTCATCATTGCAGCATTCACTTAGTTTATTTATTGTTATTTATTTCATGTTATTTATTGCTTTCATAGCGCGTTGTAAGTACGACTTGACTACGAGCATCTACGGGTGTGTACGGCTAGTTAAGGAATCGGTTACTTATCGCGATTAGTTTCTCACCCTTTCACTCCTAGAAA
>MNCI01036132.1:986382-1005954 GCA_015680685.1 Gnetum montanum | reverse complement strand
CAACCTGAGAAGTAGGACAAAATATCATTAGGCAATCGAAAAGAAGGGATGAAGAAAATAAGAGCTCAACTGCCAATCATACGTATGAATGCAACATTTTCCTGCACCATCGCCCCAAGGGCCAATGCCCAATCTTGTTACATTTATATGAGCATTTGGGAAGCACACTGCATTCTCCAACTCAGCACAAGTCCAACACTATGATGTACCCTTCTCTTTGAACCCAATGCCTCATGTCACTTCATCAGGACCACCAGTTAACACTCCAACAACCATACGGCCTAATGACTACAGCCATGGAGGACGACATCCCGATCCTTGCATGCCATCTTACGGTCCCAACTATCATAGTGGGTCAACTCTTTATCCGAGAACCACATAAATTGCCCCACTATGCTTACTATAATCAAGTATGTGAACCCCAATGGGGTAAGTATGACCAAGTTTCAATGTTTCCAACATGCAAGGATCCTCATCTTTCATTTATTAATCCTTGCCATGCTCAACCATTTAGTTATGGGGGATATCCCCCATTTTAATAACAAGTAAGATTAATAAATATTTTTCATTTTCTTTAATTTTACAAAAAAAAATTTCAGTTTTCCATCTTTTAATTTCTTGTTTTATCTTTTTGTCTTTTTGTCTTTTTACAAGTAATCTCATCTACGAATAAAACACTCATGTGGCTCGTTGGTTGAGGTGTGTTCTATGTTATCGAGTCTCGAGTGATCAATTATTTGGATAGTGAGCCCATTACACCCACTCATCCATTCTACAAATAAGAGGTTCTGTTCGAGGGTACAATGATATTCTTGACATTCTTAAAACCTAAAATTAATTCTATGTTCATTATACCTAGAATGAAGAAGGATGGATCAAGAGGGAATGATTAGGGTGTGACATCAAGGAAACTTGTGAATTCTCTTTGGTGACGTCTATGAGAGTTATCATGCAACATGGTTGTACTAAGATCCTTGTAGATCTAACACAAAATGAGAGTAAGAGTAATCACAAGACACTCAAAAATCCAATGTTGTTCTAGGGGGTCCCACTAGAAATACATGCACCCATGCTTGAAGGTTGGCAACTTCTTTGGATTTAGCATTCAAAAAAAACAAAAAACAAAAAAAAAACAAAAACAAAGAAAGTGCCATAAAGCAAAAATCACTCCTCCCTTGAACAAAATGCCAAGTGATCGTACGCTTTGTTGTTATGATACTCTCATAGTTGCTCATCATGGGATGAAACAATGTGGCGTCACTGATCAGAGGAATGGACTTGGTCTTTATCTTGGAACGATGGGTTAATGACACATTAATCATGCCTTACATGCAAGATTCATTGTGCCTTGGGTCAGTTACCTCATGTCCCAATCTCTACAATCCCTTCTATAGTCCGTTTCACCTCGCTGTTCATGTAATTGTAGCTCGTGTCTTGTGTAGTATGGAAATTCTTACCTCATTCCAGTGATACTTACATGTGTGTGTTTTGTGCAACCAATGTGGATTACATTTCACCCTTCTAGTGCCTATAGACATTTTAAGGTGTGGTTACGCAAGGGCATTAGAGGTTGGAACCTACTTTGGGGAGGATCCACTTGCGTAATTATTTTGTAATTTGCACTCATAACACATCTTCTACACATTATCTATTACCCTCAACATATTGTCAACGATATTCTTTCCCTTATTACTATCCCTCTGATTCAAACATTCCTATGAATTATCACATAGCCTTTTTCTCCCCCTTACCATCTGAGGTCCTTATTGATCAATTCCACACCATCATAATTTTCGTGCCTTCAAAACTAGTTGAATTACCCTGGAACCCTTTAACACTCGTCCATATGTCCTTAGTTTACATCGTTTAATTTCAAAAAAAAATATTAAAAATTTGGTACATTCTATAAAATGCCCTAGCTTCGATAGGCTGTGATATCACATACATGATTCGTGGCTGACGCGATATCACGTCTGCACTATCACGCATGCAATATCGCGTCCCAAAAATATATATATATGCAACCCCCCTACACTAATCAACATCATTTACAACTGTTCACATGGGGGAAGTTTTTCAAATTTCTCTCTACAACTCACGATTGTGCATCTCTTGTTTTCCTATCCATAACTCATTCACTGGTACTCCGATTTTCATTCCGTTTGAACCTACTTGAACACGAAGTTTTCAGCTTAGTCGTGGAGAAGGGGCACACACTGAATAGCACATAAAAGTTTTGAAATTCATCATCTCCTAAAGGACATTATTCAGGGTAATTAGTTATAAAATTAAGGATAAATGCACCAAAAACAATTTCATCTCCTTAGTTATACCGGGAAACTATATTTGAAAACCACCTAAGCAAAGAGGATTAAATATTATAATCTTGTGGGGACATTTTAATTAACGTCACACGGAGATAAAGCAAATTCATTAAGGCAAGCAGTAAGGTATAACCTAACTTTGGTAACAACCGTACTAACGATTGACCCCGTGTGATTGCAGATGACCTCGAAACACGGACAACAGGAAGGTCCTACTCAAGGTGGAATCAAGTGACCTAGGAGAGGTGAAGGACAAGTTCCTACCAAACAATATGCAGAGCAAGAAGAAAAATCATTTAGTATACACCAAGAATACCCTGCCACTGTACAAGCAAGGCAGGTGGAAGGAGGAGCTACTACAATGTCTAAACAGGGAAAACATCTCACGTTGCCCCAGGATTGTGTTCAGGCAATCCATGAAAGGTCCATATTAACTGTAGTGATCGTGGAATTAAACTTTGGACCTTTCACAGAATTTTCTCCTGAGGCCATTAGGGATCACCTCATTGTGGCCTACGCTCTCTGAAAGCGGTGCCTGGTACTTACGGGAAACATACCAATTTTGGCACAACAAAGAAGAAGGCACCACGGTTAACATTTGTGGTGTGACTGTTGATTTCTCTGTTCAAGCCATTTTGGAAGTATTAAACCTTCCAAATACAGGGCCAAAGGCTACTTAGAACCAGCTGGATACTTTCAGAATCAAGAAACTTAATAAACTGTTGACAAGGAATAAAAGGATGGAAGAAGAAAAAGAGAAGGCTGACTGGGATGCCTCTATGGCACACGCGCAAACTTACGTGCACGCCAAGGCACTCAAGGCCTTACAAGAGGAGAAACTCTAGGCCATACTTCAACGCCATCAAATCCCAAGACTTGGAGCACAAGACAAGGGAAAGGCACCCATGGAGGAGCCACCACCACCAGGAACTACATGAGTTCCACCCAATTTTGTAGTTATAGGACTTTCTTTTGTGTTCTTTGTGTTGTCTCAATTTTTTTCTGATTCCACACTACGGCATGAATCCTTTCTAGTTAGTCAATAATTCCATACCTATCCACTGTGTAATCAATGGAGCTTGTTTTCACTTTAACTTGAGGACAAGTTTTCATTCAATCGTGGGGGTATGATGAGTCATGAATTGTTGGCTGTGATATCGCACCCGTGCTATCACGTACACGATATTGCAGCCTATCTCCTCATCTATAAATAAGAGGCAGGCATATTTGGGAGGGTAGTTTTAAGTTTTAGTTTTAAGTTTTTGATTAAGTTTTTAGTAGGAAATTTTTGTCAGTTTTTCCTCTCATACCTTTCTCCTAGTGCATGCCCACAGTGTGATGATTGTAATTGTACGGCATCCTTATTCAAGTGTGACGTACTTGGACATGCACATGATCAGCAATAAAGATCAAGATTACTTCATCATTGCAGCATCCACTTAGCTTAATTATTTAATTGTTATTGTTATTTATTGCTTTCTTAGTTAATATCTCTCTACCCTTATCTCCTAGTAACGTGGAATGAGTACGACTTAATCACGAGCATTTAAGTGTGACTACTTGGTAACCCAGTAGCGTACCTAGGCCATGTGCTTAGTAATCCTAGTGGTAGTCATGCACGAGGTCCAAGATGTGTACGGATGATTAAGGAATGGATGCTCATCACACTTAGGCTAGTTTAGATTCTCTCTCATTCTCTCTCTCCTAGCTTAGTTGATATTATTCCCCATCATACCCAGGAGTAGCATTAGTGTAGGAACACATCATACACCTCACTCTGGACTAAACCATATGTGACAAAGCTAATACTAGTCTAGGTGGGAAGACAGCGAACTATGATCTATGAGTAACTGTCTAGATACCACAACTAGTACGTCTATGGAGTTCGACCAGATCATGCTTGAAGTGCTCATATTCGTATGGTTGAGTGTATGGGTACCTCGCCACTCATCACTAGATGCCTTGGGTGAAGAGGTGTGTCCTTTGTTATCTTCCAACTTTACAAGTATATCAACAATGAGCTTGACAACACTTCTCATGTCCTCCATGTCTTTTGTCAAAGCTTGAACTATCTTCTTCTTTTGATCCATGATGAAACTAACCTATAAAGATAAATTTCATAAAAGTCTATAAAGAAATGTAAGAATTCAAGGTGAGAAATAAGGATTACTAGAACCTTAGTGGAAATGAACTCAAATTATTCAAATCTTAACTAATATAATCCAAATTCTAAAATTGAGAAAGACAATAATTATTTTTCAAATATATAAACATATGAACAACTTATGAATCAAAGGAATTTTTTCAAACCCTAAGGAGTATGGAAAGACAATAGAAATCCAACCAAACTTAAGAAAATGAAGATGATTCCTAGAAGTTAAGGTATAGATTCTCCACATAGATTGAATTATCTTCAAATCCAATGCTCTTATAACAATTCTATGAGGAGCTCCCTTTGATTCCACAATCCAAGCTCTCTCAAACCAAAACAAAGCCAAATTTGAACAAGAGAGAAAAGAAAAAGCTTTATTCTTACTCAAAAAATAATAATTACAAGCAAAAAGGAAGAAAACAACTTCTAAGGATAAACAAGTAATCCAATCAAACCCTCACTCCACATTTAAAGAAAGCATTCACTTATAACACTCAAAGAGAACTCATAGGTCTCTCAAGAAGGATGGCTACATAATTAACCTCTTAATTCTTTCTCTTCTCATACTCATTTTTTACCCTTACACTCTATCTTATCAACTCTTAGGCCTTAGATGCATATTTATACTTTTTTCCAGTAACCTTTCGTATTCCCTTTGGTGTTTAAATACGAAAATTCTCCTACTAGAATTCACCCTAAAACATCTTATGACCAGACAAGATGTCTTTAAGCAAGAGAAGATTGAGGATCAAGAACTTAGAAAGGAGGGGAGGGAATAAGTTCTCTAATTAAAAGAAATACAACCACCAAAAATCACACACAAGTTTTATGGTTTCCCAATTTGCAAGACCAAGTGGAAATTTCTTTGGATATCTAAATATTTCCAATAGCTTCCATTCAATCATTTTTCTAAATGCTAGCATAAAAATAAACTAATCTAGTCTAATCTCATCAAGTTAAGGAATATTGATTATAATTATACTTACCATTACTTACCTTGCTTACTTCTGGGTATGGACATGATTAATGGAGCTTCAGATGAGGTCCTCTATCATAAAGTACCTCCTTAGCATGCATATGATCTTTTCCTTTTCTAACATCAAGATGTTTGTTTGAGTCACTAACTTCTTCCTCTAGCTTTCTCACCTTGGGCCTCAAAACCTTTCTAACCTACAAGTCATAGTTTCTAGACTTCTTTTGATAAGACCATGTAGTCAATGTATAATGCTTTGATCATAAATAACAATAAGATTGCCTATGTCCAAAATTACCATAGTAAAAATACATTATTTCTCTTTTCGACTACATGAGAAAACCTAAGTGTATACCTCCCATTCGATGAAGTGCTTGTAGATGTCTTCTAGTGGGAATGACTTCATTGTTCTCTTTCATTGTTTAGATCTCCTCTCTGTCCCAACATGATTTGTAGAGTCTCCTTCTCTTGTGTTAACCTATCATTGATGAGCTTCAAATATGCAAGATCCTTGTGAATCTGCTTATGGGAAAGGGCTAGCTTTTCTACCTCAACCCTTAGGTCTAAGTTTTCCTTTTCAAGATTTGAGCACTTTATATTAAGTTGAGCTATCTCTAGTTCTTTAGTATACATGGTCTTTTTCATTTTGCTACATAAAACTTTGAAAGGAAATTACCTTATTACAAAGTAGCTCATACCTTTCTTCTAAAGAAGTTTCGTCTTCTTCAACTTCATCATCAAAGATTGAATCATTGATGGGTTCTTGATTTGCCAAGGCTATATACGAAAGATATGAATCTTCGGGTGTATTGCTTGTTTCTCTTCATCATCCCAAGTTATATAGATGTTGCTTCTTCTCCTTTCTTCACTATACCCATTCTCTTGTGACTTGTAAACATTGGGACATTCAAAGGCCATATGACCTCTTCCTCCACATATCCAACATTCCATAGAAGAATTATCAAAAATTAAAATTATAGATTGCTTACCTCTTTTCTTACCTTTGCTACCCAATATTTTGTTGATGAGCTGAGTGCATTCATCCAAGATGAATGCCCATACTATGAACCTCACATACTTAAAGAATTCTTGCATTCAATCCTTTCAGCACGTAAAGTTAACCCCATTGAACATCAATGGCTTGATGTATGATCCTCCTTCCATTGTTCACTAATAAGTTATTATTCTCAAAACCAAGAGGACTAGGCTCTAATACCACTTGGGAATCAAGAACTTAGAAAGGTGGGGGGGGTGGGGGGGGTGTCCCAGCAGGGGTGTGTGGGGAAAGGGGGGGACTAAGTTTCCCAATTAAAAGAAATACAACCACCAAAAACCGCACACAGGTTTTACATGGTTCCCTAACTTGGGTACCTTCACACTTAGAGGGTAGAATCCTCACATACCTCCAGACTTTTTTCCTTAGCAAAATAGGGTTTAGATGGCACCACAACCTTTGCAAAGTTTGAGCTCTGCTTTGGAGTATTTCAACACTATGAACACACTCAACCTCACAAGGACTCAACAAGCTAAAAATGTGTTTTCAAGGATCCCACAACCTTTACAAAATGTAAGCTCCACTCCGAAGTATTTTGTCGTTGCAAAACCACTCAACCCCTCAAGGTGCCAACAAGTTCAATGAAGATGCCTTCCCACAAGAAGCACATCAACCCCACAAGGCTTATAAGAAAGAAGAAAAGAATCAAGGGAAGACTGTAACTAAATTTACAAAATCCTTGCAATTGAAAGCTCTCACAACATTCAACATATTACAAATGATTGAAACAATGAAGAGCAAAGTTAATTCACTTGAGGCAATACAATGCTTAATATTCAATGACAATGCTTGCTCATTTCCCAAGAATTCCACTTTGTCTTATATCCTTTGAGTTTCCAAAAACTCCTTAGAATTTGTGCAACAACTATAAAATGGCTAGCTTGGATGTCTAATTCGAAGTTGAGATGTCTATCTGTAAGCATCCTCAATTCAAGAGAGACATCTACCTTTAAATGTCTATCTTAGGAGGTAGACATCTACTGTCAATTGGGATATGTCTACTCTACAAGACCACTTTAAATTTTGGATCATGGCTCTAGCATTTTAGCATCTTGGCAGTCCTAAGAACATCTTCATTTGGCATGTAGACTCCACTTGTATCCTAGCTCTTATCTTGTCATCCCAACTTAGATCTCACTCTAGTTTAGCTCTTGTTTTGAAGCCTTGGATCTTCTTGTCATCTCAATGTAGCTCTAATTCTGACTTAGGATTTGCTCTTTGTCCTGATCTAATGTCTTGATACATTAAAGCTCTTGATTGTGCTATTGTCCTAATATCATCATGCTCTTGGTCTCACTTAGTCCTACAAGGCAATACAAACACATTTTCCACATTCTGCATTTTCTAAGTTTTTAACATACCAAAAGGTCAACAAAGATGTCTTTTCCAAGTGTAGCTAAGTTGCAAAGTAGACATATTTCATGGTGTCTTTCCAAAATTAAGGCATAGACAAAGTAGAGGCCTTACTTCAATAGTAAATGTCTTTTCCAAAAAGAAGACATCTTTTCTAGCATGACTACCAAGAATACGACATCAATGCTATAGTCCAAAACCTCCAAATATTCCCCAAACAAGCTCTCATTGATCCCAAAATATCTTGGAATCATCAAGAATAAGACAAACACAAGAAAAATGCACACACAAACATTTGAGGTTTGACACATCAGCTACGTGATGTCCTCATCATGAACCATAGCCAAAGTTAGAGATATAAGTAGATAATGCACTAAATAATCACATGAGACTCCATGAAAAATCACAACCCATGTGTTATGTTCATCATAAGAAGTATAACTTAAAAAGAGCATTATGTGAATCCAGAAATGAAGAATAAAGTACATAAAGATTATACTTGCAAGTTGTGAAACTTCTTCTCTCAGAAATTATCCATGAGATATAAACCTAAACTTCAACATGGTATTCAAGCTAGTAAGAACAAATGTTGAAGCTTGAAACTCCAAGGTGGGTAGGGACTAATAGAAGACAAGAAATAGAGCCTTGAAAGTTATGTGATGGTTTGAAAGTCACATGATGACTTAAAAACACCAAAGGATAATACACAGTGGAAGTCTCATCTAAAAATCCTTGGAAAATGATGCTAGAAATACTAAAGAAAAGGTCATGCATAAAGATCAAATGGTTAACAAGATCACAAAGTTAAAAAGTAATAAAGTAATGTGATGATAAATAAAATTAGATCATGTCAAAATGCAAAAAGATAAGCCAAAAAGCAAAAGGAAGAAAAAGAGATGTAGAAAAAGGAAGAAAAAATTAAAGGCTTATGAGTGAAGAGCCCACAAATAAGTAAACTATAGATTCTAGTATGTTGAATGAAATCATAATGATAGTGTTATGAAAACAAAGAAGAGCAATAGGTTGAAAACAATCAATATCCTAAGAAAATGACGGTTAGGAGAACTCCTACCAAAACCAAAGAGATTTTATGAGCTAAAGAGATTAGAATATCTAAACAAGATTGGGCTTAAACATGAGAAGGAAAGCAATATAGTTGAAGCCTCTAACAAAGTCAAGGAAGATCACAAATCATAAATGTGATAGAACAATGACAATGGAATATTCTAATACTTTTTCTTTCAAAGCAAGATAGTTCACAAAGAAACAAATTCATGAGGGAAGAGGAGAAAGAACTATGGAATGATATTAATTCTTTCCATTACAAGGCAACCAACATAGACATACAAGCATTCATCATAGATGTTTCTGACTAGCCACCCTCAAATTCTATGGTCACCTAGACAAATGAGAAAATAATGCTTAAAAAAGTATTAAATATATTCACAATTAGAGTGCAATTATTAGTTATTAGTTTCTCTGACAACCTATGAAGAGATGTTTGGAGAAGACAATGGTTTGTAAAAATGTATATCAATTCCCAAGAAATATAACTCATGAACACCAATAGCATCATCCAAATAGAAAATTACACCCAATACAACCTAAAGCAATTATGGAGTAGAAGGTGTATCCAACAATAACAAGTAGTACAACAATCACAATACTCCAAAGACCCAAAAGGTAACATCCAAAGCAAGAGGTAGTACAACAAACACAACGCTCTAAGGATCCAAAAAGCCCAAGAAACAACAACAAAAACAAAAGAATAGAAGTGTGAATTCATGAAGATGATCACTGGAGAAAGAATTGTATAAAATTTCATGAAAAATAGTGGAAAATCCCAAAGGGAAAATGGTGTAAATTCACAAAGAGTAAGAAAGAAGCATCTAAAACGATGAAGCCAAAACATCAAGACAAGTCCAAGATGAGTTGCAAAAACACAAGCCAACTCACGAGAGAAAGAAGTAATCATGAGCTTAACTCATGAGCTATAGAGATGATGCCAATACTTATCCATGAAATAAGTCAAATCAAAAGGTTAACATTGAAGATGAAGCAAGAGTTCGAAGAGAAACCAAGTCGCATGTAAGACATGCTAACCAAAAAAATCGTAAAAGAAAGAGAACTGCAAAAAAGTTCATAACGAGGTAATCCTAGGGGTGATTATTAAACTAAACTATGAAAGATGTGATTATAAACTAGAGAATCATGATTACATTATAAATACCACAAAATGTCATAATCTATGTGTTATCTTAACTATAAGAAGTATACCTCACAAAGAGCATTAAATGAAACTTCAATTGTGTAACTTCCATAGTAAGATATGATCCTAGTAACTAGAGTTGTCCATGAGAAGTTAAACCAAACTCCAACAAACACATTCTTAATCTTGGGAAGAGGTCTGTTTCATCCAGGATAAATATAAAAAGGACACTAAAATGATTTTACTTAACCATGTATCAATTGCATAAATGTGTGCCTAGAAGTGCCAACTTTGTGGAACATACCCTAGTTTCACAAAACCAAAAATACAAGGAAATTTAAATATAAAGTTCTATAAACTTTATTATATCATCTCATTTCGCTTTTCTTTTCGTTTTTGTTTTTTCTTTTTTTCCCAAGTCTTTTCTTGCTGAACACTTGTGGAAAAATCTTGGAAAAAAGGATAATTTTATGTTTCTCACATTTTTGTTTCTCATACATAGCTCCCATGTTTCTCCATTATTTCTACCTACTCATCTTTAATATAGGACGAAGGGATCAGATTTGGTCACATTTTCATAGATCTAATCTTTAGCAACAAAATTTTCAGTCTCTCCCAAACTTCGTGACAAGATTAGACCACAAACTTTGTAACGTTTGAGATGCTATTTTAGTACAGTTTATACCCAGCTATGGAATTAAAACAGAAGCATTTTGATACCCGTAAAAAATTTTGAAACATTATAAATTGTACAGCCTATAATGGTGCTGTACTAAAGTGATTAACATTATATGCAAGTGAAAAATAAAATAAATTATAATTCCATTTGCAGCAAACTTGCAGGAGCAGCGATTTTTAGCTTCTTCTTTCCCTTTGGTTGCTTAGCATCTTTTTCAGTTTTCTGATTTCGACAGTTTGATTCTGTGCTTAAATGTGGAGCAAGTACAACTTCAAGGTGCTTCTGGATGGCTGAAAATGAGTTTGCTCGAAATTCTGGATGAGAAAGCACAGCTTCAACCTGTTTCGTCTCCTGTGCACTGATCATGAATTTCAAAAATAAAATAAACATTTGCTGCGCTTTTCTTGTGCTTTAAAAAATCATAATTATTACCAATGAAGTTATAAAAAGCAACTTACAATAAGGTTCCTCGGGATTTGTATTTTTTAAATCCCTCTTTCAGCTTCAACGAAGCAGTTTTAAAATCTTCATCCTTTGGAAGAAACTCAGCGAGGGATGACAAATCTAGGGATGTGCCACTCGACCTCTTGTTCTGACGCCGCTTTCTCTGGAAATTATTAATTCATGCATATTAGGACATCCAAAATAACAAGAATGGGATGGAAGCAACTGCCCATGAATACTTTGAAGTTTAACATTTCAGCTTATGTTGGCGTTCTTTAACAAAAAAGTTCAACAGGCACTCATACGTGTAAAAAAAATATAAACCATCAATATACATCATACTTTTAAATCAAAGTAAAAAAATAATAATAACATGTCACCTTCGAAATGGTTTTCTTCACGCTCAAAGCTTCTTGTGCATCTTCCAGCCCTAACAAAAGGATATTAAAAAATTAAAAACGTTGTGCCATACATAGTTTGCATTTTGTCTTTTTGCAAAATATTTCAAATCATACTAAATTCAATATCACTTGCAATTGATTTCTCAAGGATTAAAGAAAAACATGTTTGCTAAATAAGCAAAGAGAAGGTGGGCCACATGTTACTTGGAAAAACACAGAAGTATAGAAGTACTGAACACACTCAAAACATGATTGCTATGACACAAGAATCATATGATACATTGCCCATTTTCAAAAATGTAAAACATTTTAATATTTTCTCAGTTTAAATATAATTTGTTCACAGAATTACATTATGACAATATATGCAAAATTCTAGTTTAAAATGAAAATAAACTAGCTGAACTACCTACCACAGATTATATCAGTCAATGTGCTACAATGCACCCTTACAGAAAAATTAAAAAAACAATGTTCCAATAAATGACACCCTCAAGTAAAAAGATGGTCGTAATTCAAAAAAAGTCACGAATAGCTGTAATTCAGAAAAGCTTCGATGGAAAACAAAAACATTTAGAATGATCAAGGCCTCATGATGTCAAAGAACAAAAAGACAAGTTGCCAGTGCTCTATCAGGAACCATGCAAAAATCAAAAGAGAAACGGCAAGAATGATAATAAATTATATTCCATTAAATGTTAACGCAATTGACATCAAATGGGTTTTACCAAATCAAAAGGAGCTGATTCAACATGTAGCAAGAATCCAGAAGGATACCATCAAAATAAAATCAACTTATTTGAATGGCTAGTTACGCCATTTAGACTAAAGAATGCTATTTATCAGTTCCAATGAATATTGGTTTTCATGTTTAAACCTTACGTTGACTTTATTGCTAATTATATTGATGATTTTATTATTTATTCAGATATCACAGAAGATCATACACAACATTTCAACCTATCTGCCAATCTAATATAGATGCATGGCATCATCCAAATAAACAGAAATTGAATTTCTCCAGGTTCATCTAGAGCAAAGCAAAATAGTCATGCAACAATATTTTTTAGAAAAGATTTCCGCATTTCCAAATAAATTAGCAAGGAGCAGTGCTAAAGAATTAGAATGCATAAATTATGGGAGCAATCAGTTAGTATCAGGAAAACTATGGTGTCTTATCTTCTCATGTGGTCAATTGAAGCAACAAAAGAAGTTCAAATTTTAACGATAGTGTAAAGACCCTACATCACTAGACCTTTTGATCTGAAAACATGTGCAAGCTTTGATGCATGGTCGCTGTTTTATTTTAAATATGTTAGAAACCGAAGGAAATTGAAGTTTTGTTCTTATGCTTGAAGCACTAATATTGAGCGGCAGGAAAAGAAATTCAAGCAGCAATAAGACGGATTGAGAAGTTTCATGTCTTTTTATATATATAAGGAATGATTTATCTAATTTTGCCACAATGATGAAGAAGAAAATTTAAGGGAATCCAAAGCTTCAAAGATTTTATTGGTGAAAATTCTTATTATCACAATACTATTTTTGCATTGAAAAATCCTCTAACACAGTTAATTCCATAGCACATGCATCAACCAGAGAATTAAAAAGTTTTATGATGATGTCTCCATCTTCAATAGGTTCACCTATATCTTCAAGCTCAAGTCAACAAACACAGAATGATGAATGCAAGCAATGGCCTATTGGTGAAGCAGTTGCAATTCTAAGATTTTGTCAAATGATAAGAGACTTTTTTCCCAAAATTTCTAATACAGGGTTTAATAATTATCCAAAATTTGATGGTTTCTTAAATGTTGCCAGCAGTAACTTGAAGTTTCCCACATTAAAAAAAAGCCATAAATTATCTTAAAGAAAGGCAGCATCCGGATAAATTAATCCTGATTGAGAAGGCTGTTATAATCAGATCTGAAAACAATTAGATCTGAAAACACACTACAAATGCTCTAGAGAAATTATTAAAAACCCTACAGATCTGAATAAATCATTAGAGGCAAAATATTGCACTGTAAGAAACACTATAAACCACTCCCAAAACATTCCAAACTCTAGCAAACATTTGCTGTGATAACAAAATGAAAACAGTAAAAAGGAAATAGCACAAGAACACAGAGAGTTACGTGGTTCGGGCCCCTTTTACCCTACTTCCACAACAATGCTGATCTGCCTTCTATTCTTCTCAAATCTTAAGGACACAAGCCATCCTTGCAACTTTTCAAACACACAATCTGTTATTCCAACAGATCTCAGATCAACACCAACAAGACTCACGTCTCCAAGGTAAAACCTTGATACAATACTTTCACTTTGAAGCACACACGAAAAGGCTACCCCAAGCCTTCTATTTATGAAGAAACATGAGGACCAAACCCCAATCCTAATACATGTGGGATAAAACACCAAGCCTCCTATATATGAGGAAACATTAGGACCAAACCCCAATCCTAATACATGTGGGATAAAACACATCCCCACATCAAATGCAACATAAAAGAAAATACAACAATTAATGTATTTGTCTTCATTTTTCCAACAAAGGCCACTGTTTGCAAATTACATGGCTAGGAAAACTGTCGAAATTTGTGGCAGCAATATTTGGAAAGATAATCAATGTCAGAAAACTATAACCACCAATCTATCAGAAGCTCAAATGACCTGCAGAATATTGGATGAAAAGTTAAGGACACCACCATCCACTTCAAAGACAATGACACCTCTCCAAACCTCTGAAGTCATGGTTAAAGTTAAACAAGCTATGCGATAATAACTTTTACATCTCCTTCCTCTAAAAATGTATTCTCTCTATTTTATTATTATAATCTCTGCCCATCATTGTAAAAAGCTTGCCTCTACTATGGTACTATTCTTTATCCACTCTTAACAGCCACTCTCTAAAGGCCATACTTGTACATGTGATCTTTATAGTTAGACTTGAAATTGTTTTAAAGCTTATATATATTTGTAGATGTGTCTAATGCTTCTAAGTAATACAAAGACTTTTAATGGATGTTTTAAGTGAATTTACTATTTATTTCTAATTATTTATTATTTTAAGTTTTTAAAAATATATATTTTATTTATGAAAGAGGATGGCAAACTCTAACATTTTTTTAAAGAAAATCTCAATAGTGTTATCTATTTTTGGAACATGCCTCCAAGCTAGCATGGAAGTGCTGGTACTAGACCTTGAACCCAATATCTTGGAGTGCAAATCTTGTAAACCAACCAATATCTTGGAGTGCAAACTCTAATATTATTTTAGAATAATACCATAAACCTAATGTAATTTGGAGCCACAGCTTATTTTGGTATTTTGTTGGAATTTTTAATTTATTGATGTTTAATTAATTAAAATGTCAACAACTCAAATTTGGTATACTAACTCAATTTTACATCTAGAATGTAGACCTATAATTAGTTTCTTTATTCAAGTCTTAGATTTTAAGATTTTAAGGCTAAATAATTAAAATAATACTTTGTAGGCCCATATTTTCTTTAATTTGATTAAAATGTTAATTTCTAGCATAGTAGCTATCACATGTTTGTACTTGTTTCAACTAGCTTAACATGTGTAAAATTTAAATATAGCTAGATAAAAACCAAAAATAACTTAGGACCCTCATAGCCTCATAAAGTAAAAGTGACTTAAAACAAGCTATAAAGTGGGCCACAAGAGAAAAGTCAAATTCTAATTGTATCTCTCATGAGAAAAGTCAAAGTTAATATTATTTCCCTTTTCTCTAGGGTCCACTCCCCCTCCCAACTCCCCCCTAATCAAAGCCCCACCACAAGACAAAAGTCCATGTAGGATGATGATATACGCTTTATATGACATGCTTATGGTGACATCTATTTTTTAATATGCAAACTGTCTAGTTTATATTAATGACTGAAAAGGAGATAATGAATTCATTTAATGGAAAAATGTGGCTCTATTGAGCATTGTCACTATCACATGTCCACTCCTTCATAAGCTTGTTTGCCCAAGTCAAGTAGTCATTATGTCATGAATAAAAAAAGAGATTTTGGAGCATGGGTTGTCTAATCTTTGTCCATCATGCAACCTTCTGTGCACAAGTCTTTGCCCAAGCTTTAAGATCTCCTTCATCCTATAAATAATGGGAAGTTTGTTCTTATTTTCACCTTTTGCAAAGGCAAGGAGACTATGCTAGTTTGAGGTGTGAGGAGTAGAGGAGAGGGAGAGAGGAAATTATGTAAGGTTGTTCCTACCTTGTCTTTTTGGCCAAGTATGGGGGCTGTCTTAGTGATCTTTCTGAGCTTTCATTGAAGGCATAAGAGTCTGACCTTGCTGCTATTGGTGGCTGATTTTAAAAATTGTTAGGGCTAATTCTAGGGGCTGTCATTCTCTGATTTTCCTTGGGGCTTTTGGCTGCACCTTGGGCTTGCTCTTCTGACTTGATTTTTGAGGCTGCTAGTTCAGAAACAATATGACCTGATTCTTGAAACTGCTGGTTGGACAACAATTCAAGCTTGAAGTGTGTTCTTTTTCATCAAACTGATCAATCCAATCATAGAGGTGTGTATTCCAAACCACTGTTGCATTCTAACTATTGATAGATGTTTGTTATCTTGGCTTGGACAAGTTGAAAATTATTTCATGAGGGCATGTAGGATTTCTTGTGAGCTGAGTCATGCCTTGGATCTTTCATGAGTCATGAATCTGGTTTTTGGCATACATGCATTAAGCTTATGAGTTAGCATTTTCTTTATGTCATATGCACTTGGTATTTCATGTTTTTGTAACCATTATTAAGGATTACCCCTCATCATTCTATCCAAGGTTGGTGATCTCTTGTGTAGGCTACAAGGG
This sequence comes from Gnetum montanum, assembly GCA_015680685.1. Classification (NCBI taxonomy): domain Eukaryota; kingdom Viridiplantae; phylum Streptophyta; class Gnetopsida; order Gnetales; family Gnetaceae; genus Gnetum; species Gnetum montanum. The sequence continues at coordinate 989,516 of MNCI01036132.1, read as the reverse complement.
CTTAGTCCTTTGAGGTGCTTGATGGTGTTAGCCCCTACCATTTTATCCAAGCCTGGTGTTCTTCTTGTATGGGCCACAAGATGTTGTAGGGCTGGAGGGACTTCGGGTGTGATAGTTGGATGGCCAAAGCATCCATTGTGTACCTATTTATAAATAAATAAAAATTATGAACAGTGATGATTTTTGGTGTCTTCTACATAATGGAAAGTCAAGTGCACATGGTCTGTTTATTGAACATTTTCATGGTCTTTACTCTGTTCTTAAAAGAGAGAGAGAGAGAGAGACTGTCCTCTGTTCAAAAAATGGGTCAAACGATGTTATTCTTCTTTCAGTTGCTGTATTCTAGCGTATGTGTCTCCTCACCAGCAATACCTTTAAGTTTGTACTTTTTATTTAAAGTATGCCAATACATAAGAATTTGCTATCACTTCCAAGTTATGGAGTTTTCCAAACCTGGAGGGTCTTGCTAGGTTCTTTATGCATGTGAAAAGTAAACAATAACAATGTTTGTCCCACCAAAAAAAAAGTTAATACTAATTCCCCATGTTTCAGCCATCACATTTAGAGAAATTTCAGAGATTGGAAATGCCTTAGAATGAAGGAAAACATTGGCAAACCCCACTTTCATGACCCATGTTAATGTTTCCATTTTCAGATCTATTTTAGGCTCTACCCTCAGGCTTTGTTTGCCAAAAATTTAGGGTGCCTTTAAATGGAGGAAACGATGGTTGATTTCTACATATGACCATTCATCTAGGATCAGTGGTGTGAGGCAGTAACAACCTATGTCTTTGATATTAAAGATAATCAAACCTATATGTTGTAGCTCTCTGTGTGAGCTACTTTCTTAAACGACATTTAAAACTTACTTGAGATGCATAGCTTTCTTTCTATTGTAAGTTAAGGATAGTGGATCTTGGAAGCTTGGTAGTAATGCATAATAATGTTGTGTACATTTTGTCATAGTTAAATTTTCCTTTCATGGGAAGAAAAATATTATTTATCTATTCTTGTTTCAATATGCTAATCCCATTTATTTACCAGCAATTATGTTCTTTTATTTGTGCAAAGAACAGAAAAAAAATGTGTGATCACGTATGTCTATTTGATTTCCATAAAATAAACCCACATGAATTACTATAGCTCATAATAGTAGAATATCTTTTATCTACTACTACGACAACCTTGTCCACGTTGCATTAAATTTCATCAGATAAATATCCTGCTAATACGTCTGAAGTTCTCAGTACCCACCTAGAAACAGAGCTATATAATTATAACACAAAAAAATTTGTTCAAGCAATTTTACTGTGATCTAAATGAAAAGTCTTAGAAATACAGTGTTTTTTAAATATTTAAGCTAATTCACAAATGGGCAAAAATGAACAAATGGATATACATTGTTGAGGAAAAGGCATTGTGCAACCATCAAGTACAATATACATACGTGCATAGAAACGTAGTCTTCTGGCTAGTTTTCGCTTCCTATGGTCTTGTAGGTGATCGTGCACATCTGCATTATTCAAACTACATAAACATGGAAATCCTCAGCTACTTGTCAACCAAAACCAACATACAAAGGAAAAGAAAAGCAAGCTATACAAAGAAGATTTGTTATCCAAAACATAAAGAAAAGATAGATAAAAGCAAAACAAAAGAGATAGAAAAAAAATTGCAGACAAAAAATGGAAGCAACAATGTCTTATTTCAATGATTCGCATGTCATAATGCTTTTGTTTTAGTGTACATGTGATAATTAGAATCATGGATGGAATGTTCTTTGAATAAGGTGTGGTATCTCATATTGCAGGTAGGGCATAGTTTATATGAATCAAACTTCCATGTACTAAAAAGGTAAAAATGTGCCGATTGGAATTGTGTGTTAAGCTGAAACTATGGTGCTGGCAAACTAATCATAATGTGATTTTATTCTCTAGTAGGAAACCTTGAATGAGGATAATAATCCACTGAACATAAAACAGAAAGAAAATAAACAATTCAGAAAGTCAACAAATCTAGAAGATAAGAATTTTTTGTGATCGATCCCAACATAAATAACATCAAAATGATTTTAGCCTTGCAAAATATGATCTTCCTAGTCCTCTATAACATTTCTATTATAACTGTAAAATTGTTGAAGATTTTGATCTAGCATTTGTGATGCTGCCATTTGTCCCAGATTGGGTCCATTTATATTTAATAATTAGTAGTTTCTGCAATGATTTCAACGTTCAAGTTTCAAAACATGTTTTGTGTAACATGTTGCTCTAGCAATAGTCCAACTATAAATAAGGATCCAATGTTATCCTAGGATTATGGCCCTTTAGAAAGTTATAAAAACACTTGTTTAAGGATTTTGGACAACATTAGAGTTATTTGTAATAGTTTGCTTAAGAGGCTCTATGCTTACTATGACATTTTAATTGTCAAATGTACTCTACTCCTACTTGATTAAATGAAAAGCTGTTCACGGTGTACTCTACTCCTACTATGACACTCTGAATACTTGTATACACAGTCACGGTGTACAACACCATTAATGGTATTTTATCTTATATGACTTAAAAGTTCAGAGTTAGTTATAGATAATTATATTTCTTATGTTTCTTAACTAATGTTAACTGTTCATTGTGTCTATTCACTCTTTGGACGTGATTGTTCCGTTATATCTATATAAGTGTTGATTCTAGTTCTCCTAGTTGGGGAACAACACAACACAACACAATACAATAATGGCAATAGTTGGCTTGATACTATTTTTCTTTGTTACATTCTTTGTTTATATTTTAAGTATAATATGTATAACACCATAGATTATATTATATTCAGAGTGTATATTTATCTTGATTTCAGTAGTCATCAAATTGTTTCTATTGTCTTGGATCTGGTGACCTAAACATCACAAAACTTAACATTATATTAGAGATCAGGTTTTAATGAATTTATTAATTATCACCATGAAACATCTATGGTGTTGTGATAGTTAGGTGTATTTAATAAGAAGGTAAGTATAAAAATCAACCATACACTTTCATTTTCTCATCTGCAAACAAACCGTGCATCAACCGTTCACGTCAAAAAGCGCTAAACCAAACAAGACAGAGGGGGGGGGGGGGGGGGGGGGGGGGGGGGGG